>FYEU01000302.1:608065-621479 GCA_900188575.1 Geosmithia putterillii
TCGCCATCGCCATCGCCACTCCCGCCACTCCCGCCGCCGACGCCCGTTCCCTCCCACCCCAGGACAACAACGAGGCTGCCGGCTCCGTCCCTCGCCCAATACATCACCAGCATCGTCGCCAGCATAGCCTTCCTTATCGCAGAGACGACCCCGCACCGATTGCACATTCTCCATCGCGCTCGTCCTTTAACTCTTTGTCTCGAGCCGCTTCTCTCAATACCATCAGGAAGAGCCGTTATGCTGAGCCTGGCACCTCCGAGATCTACGCCGAATTGACCTCTTTCCCGGCCCACCTACCCTCGTCCAGCTCTGCCCATAGCCCCCGCCAGCTGATTGACCGAACACGCTGCTATTCGGCAACATCTGAGACTATACTCGACGACGACCTCGTCCTTGGGGAGCCGGCCACTGTCGACCATCCCGGTGCGCCCCGTTTGCGGACTGTCTCGTCCACTGAGCAGACCCCGCACGATTCGGCACTTGCAGACCACGTCCTGGCCTCACCGCCGTCTCTGTCAGATATCAGGGCTCGCCGACCCTCCGCCGCATCTTCCCTGTCGGATTATCAAGCCCGCCGACTATCAGCCACATCGTCCGTCTTCTCTTTGGCTTCTGCTCGTGGAATTCTTCCACCTTCCCCCGGTCCCGCGCCAACCTCAGACCCCATTTACCGAAACCGCTCCGCATCGGTCCTCATGTCTTCTGGCAAGAGCCCATCTTCAACTCCGCCTGAGGCCGGTGTGACTAACGTCAGCGTCACGACATCATCCAACTCCCAAGGCGGCCACCAGACCACGCCCGGGAGCCATGCGCTCGCTCCTAGGGACCCTCACGCCCAACCTCTGGATCTTATGAGGCGGAACCAGCGTTCTGAGACAGCTCCCATCAGCAATACGGCTTCCACTTCGACCTCTACCTCCCGGACACAACAGCCCCAGCCTGACCGGTCCCGCAGTAGGGCCAAGCGCCGCTTCAGTGGGAGCACGGCAAACAGCAGCCATAGTCCGGGTAGTGATCGAGGCCATGTCCACCGCGAAGAGGGTTGGTTCATGCCCTCCCCACCGGGATTGATTAGTACCGGCCTTGCTGACAATATTCCAATAGCCAAGCCAGCACCCTGGGGTGTCATTGGCATCTGTGCCCTTGATGTCAAGGCTCGGAGCAAGCCCAGCAGGAACATCCTGAACCGCGTGATTGCCAACCGCGAATTTGACGTCGTCGTCTTTGGCGACAAGGTTATTCTCGATGAAGGTAAGAACCTTCATACTTCAGACGATCTTGAGAGGAGCATCCCGCTAATATCTGTTATACAGAGGTGGAAAATTGGCCAGTATGGTAAGCGCCAAGTCGAATGATTCGACCTTCTTCTCTAGGAACGGCTTATTGTCTCCCGGAAAATCATCTACTGACCGAAATTTAGCGATTATCTCATTTCTTTCTACTCTGACGGCTTCCCGTTGGAGAAGGCCATTGCCTACGTCAAGGCTCGCAAGCCCTTCTGTGTCAACGACATCCCGCTCCAGAAGCTCCTATGGGACAGGCGTCTGTGCCTTCAGCTTCTCGACAAGATCAATGTTCGTACTCCGAAGCGCCTCGAAGTCAGCCGCGATGGTGGCTCTGACCTCATGACGCCGGAAATGGTGCAACACGCCAAAGAAATCGCAGGCGTCGACATGGAACCATCAAACCCCGAGACCCACCAGCCACCTCGAAAGATCGAGCTTCTCGATGACGGCGACACGTTGAGTGTGGATGGAGCTCTTCTGAAAAAGCCTTTTGTCGAGAAACCCACGAGCGGCGAGGATCACAACATCATAATATATTTCCCCAAGTCTGCTGGTGGCGGTGCCCGGAAGCTGTTCAGGAAAATCGGTAACAAGAGCTCCGACTATGTTCCCGACTTGATCACCCCAAGGGCCATCACGGAGCCTGATGGCAGCTACATATATGAGAGCTTTATGCAAGTCGATAATGCTGAGGACATCAAGGCCTACACGGTTGGCCCTACCTACTGCCACGCCGAGACACGCAAGTCTCCTGTTGTGGATGGGGTCGTCAGGAGGAACCAGCATGGGAAAGAGCTACGATATGTTACACCTCTGACTCCTGACGAGAGAGAGACAGCCAGCAAGATCTCGACCGCATTTGGCCAGCGTGTTTGTGGGTTCGATCTCCTGAGGGCTGGTGGCAAGAGCTACGTCATTGATGTCAATGGCTGGAGCTTCGTCAAGGACAACAATGACTACTACGACCATGCCGCCAAGATTCTCAAGGATCTCTTCGTCAAGGAAAGACTTCGTCGTGGAGGCGTCGTTCCATCGGCGCCTTCACCTTCCATGTCCGTATCGGAGTCAGATCCCTTTGGAAGAGGATCTCACCAGGTTAGGGACCGGGACTCCTCGGCTGGAAATATGCCCCCCATGCTTCCGAAGTCCTCATCACAGACGGCAGTGCATACTCCGGAGCAGGGAAGTGCGGAGACAACTTCAGCAATGACAAGCAGCAATGCCTCTCCCAAGCTAGACTCGGCGTCCCACGGCGGAATGCCAAGCAGCGCGGTGGAACCGGCACAGCATCTCCCTCCGCCACCACCGGACCTGATGCTTCCTAGTGCCGTTTCAGCTCCTTCGTCCACAAAGGACTCATCGAATGCGACGCCAGGCGCAGCATCCGGTTCACCGTCTCAGTCTGGAGAGAAGGAGGAGCCTCCACCTCCGCCCCCGCCAAAGCATTCGTGGAAGCTCAAGGGTATGGTATCGGTTATCCGACATGCCGACCGAACTCCCAAGCAAAAGTTTAAGTTCACTTTCCACACCGAGCCCTTCATTGCGCTTCTCAAGGGACACCAAGAAGAAGTTCTTCTCATCGGAGAGGCTGCTCTGGCCAGCGTTATTCAGGCTGTTGATTCTGCCTTTTTGCAAGGTGTCGAGGATCCTAGTAAGCTAAAGGCCCTGCGCAACGTTCTCGTGAAGAAGGGCAGCTGGCCTGGTACCAAGATCCAGATCAAACCCATGTTCCGGAGAAAGAAGACGGAGACGACATCAACGACGGCAACAGCGGCAGTAGCAGCGGCAGCGGCAGAGGAGATGCCGGACCTCAAGGAGGGTGTTCAGAGTCCTGCAACTGGAACGGGTCAGCCCAAGACCTTTGAGACTTTGCCGAAGGTGACGCCAAAGCGACAAGATTCGCTCTCCGGAGTCACCATGTCCAAGTTTACGGCGGCCGAGGAGCAACTGATACTAGACAAGCTACAGCTGATTGTCAAGTGGGGTGGAGAGCCGACACACTCGGCCCGATACCAGTCGCAGGAGCTTGGAGAGAACATGAGGAACGACCTGACTCTCCTCAACAGAGATATCCTGGACGAAGTCCATGTATTCAGTAGCTCTGAGAGGCGTGTGACAACGAGCGCCCAGCTCTGGGCTGCGTCGTTTCTGGACAAGAAAGATCTCCCCGAGGATTTCATTACTATTCGCAAGGACCTGTTGGACGACTCCAACGCGGCAAAGGATGAGACCGACAAAGTCAAGAAGAAGCTCAAGGGGCTACTGCGAGAGGGTAACGAACGTCCCGAGCAGTTTGCATGGCCGGCCAATATGCCTGAGCCCTCCGAGGTCCAGACGCGTGTCGTGCAGCTCATGAATTTCCTCAGGCGTGTCATGCACCATAACTACGGGAAGCTGTACAGCGGTGCCGCAACATCGCTTAGCAACCTCAGCAACGCCAGCTCCGAGAGACTGTCCACTGGGGATGGCTCGGTCTCGCCCGCAGCTTCTCTGTCGGCAGCCAGCGCCATGACCAACATCCAGCCGCGCTGGTGTTCGGGTGAAGATGCCGAGCTCTTCAAGGAGCGATGGGAGAAGCTTTTCACAGAGTTCTGTGACGCTGAAAAGGTAGACCCGAGCAAGATTTCGGAGCTCTACGACACCATGAAGTTTGATGCGCTGCACAACCGACAGTTCCTCGAGTGGGTTTTCACCCCCACTAAACACCTGCTGGAGGAGTACAGCGGCAAGGAGAGCAAGCATGAAGATGGAAAGACGACAGAGGATGACGGAAAGCATCATGATGAGGCCACCTCGATCGGTCGGTCGGGAACGGTCAAGAAGCTCTTTAGGAGGAGGTCTTTCCGGAATGGCCTGCGCAACCTAGAGGACGAGGGTCCTTCGGAACAGTACTTCAGGCTGTACAAGGGCGCTGAGACACAGGGGACCAAGCCGGACCCTAACCACGAGCCGCTCGAGGAACTGTACAAGCTGTCTAAGGTTCTGTTTGACTTTATCTGCCCGCAGGAATACGGCATCTCGGACAGCGAGAAGCTCGAGATTGGCCTGTTAACGTCGCTTCCACTGCTCAAGGAGATTGTGCAGGATCTCGAGGAAATGCAAGCGTCCAACTATGCTAAGTCGTTCTTCTACTTCACCAAGGAGTCGCACATCTACACACTTCTCAATTGCATCATCGAGGGCGGCGTCGAGACCAAAATCAAGCGCAGCACGATTCCCGAGCTCGACTACCTGTCGCAGATTTGCTTTGAGCTCTATGAATCGGAGGTGAAGCAGCCGGCGGCCGGACCAGACGAGGAACCGAAGCACGCCTACAGCATCCGCATCGCTATCAGCCCGGGATGCCACGTCTTTGACCCGCTGCACGTGCAGCTCGACAGTCGACACGCGATTGGGTGCGCTCAGAGGCGAAGCCTCACACCGCACGGCGACTGGCTGGAGGTGATCAAGACCCTTCGAGCCAAGTTCAACCAGTGAGTCCTCCTTTCCCAGACATTCAACCCGTGCCTTTCAGCTGACAATTTTTCCTTCCAGAGTCAAACTCCCCAAGACATTCCTTGCCGTGAACCTGTCGGATGCATTCAGCTTTGAGGAGCAGGAGAGAAGGAAGAGTGTCGAAGGAGATGAGGATGCCGACATGAAGGAGGTGCCGCCCAAGGATCTCCTGATGACGCCAGCACCTGCGAAGAAGCCGTCAGTTAGCAATGGAAGAGATGGAAATGGCGGTGAGACGGGCACGATTCTGAACCCGGAATAAGGGACAAAACACGCTTTTAGGTGTGGAATTTCTTCTATGAGACACAATTTATTGTCATGAGAAGTGGAATTGTCATGCATTATGGTCCATGGGTAAAGTCGGTATGGGCAGATAGAGAGGAATGACAGAGCAGGGACGGAGTACTGATATCGCTGGAACGAATTTTGAATAATAAACACGGGCAATTGCATTTACCATGGTTTAGAAGACATTCGTTATACCTTGGAGCAAGCATGTGCATGGTTTAGGTATGAGCATTGAGATACGTGGGTCGACGACGGCAAACGGCCCTGGTCCATTTGCTGGCGGTGAGTTTCCATATTGATGCTATTGAGGTATCATGTCACTTTACGATTGCGACGGCAGTGCCACGAGACAAGGTGGCAGTTGCAGTCTGCACCGGTTCTTGCATGCGGCACTACTCTCACGCTACTGCGGACTGCTGCAAGGAGTAATGTGTTTTGGCATCCCATTCCGTGCCTATAAGACGTCAAGCCGGAAAGATGGGTGATATCGATCTAAAGGCAGCTAAGCGTTGACAGCAATGGCACGTATAAACGAGTGTTAATCGCTGCATGCTATCATTAGCACTCCGTACTAGGTACTAGTAAGTACTCCGTAGTAACAGAAGCATATGTACAATGACCCATCAAGGTAATTACTCGTAGTGCGTCAGATGAAAAAAAGACTTTTTCTTTCCCTCCCAAGTGATTTCCTGCAAACTGGGCTGGAATCAAAGGAACCGGGACCGGGGTTCAAGAACTGTGAATGGCCCGACGAGAAGCAATGAATGGCAAAAAAAACGGAGAACAAAACCTTCCCACTCCCCAGTCTAGCGCGCCGATCGCATTGACACGAAGGTGCCAACCCATGCACGGTATCTTGGCTGTCAGGGTTGGTAAGACTAGTATTAATGAGTAGTAATAATACTCCGTATAAGCCCTGTGGAGGTTTGGGCGCCTAGCATTACGGAGTAATACTACCATGGACTAACACTAGCTACCTAGGTAGGCATCTACGAGTACGCCACGGTCCGAGGAGTGCGTACTTTGTACAGAGTATTGGCATATAAGCACCCCTGATGTTGATGCCTGGGTGGTTCATGCGGCCGGCCCGTTGATGCTAAATTACGGAGTGCGAAGACGGTCGTGGCTCGGTGTATGGGCGGAGGGTGTACTCCGTACGGAGTAACACATGGCCCGACAAGAGGCTAGTCAGCCTTCAGCCAAGACCGAGATTGCCTGGCGAGAGAGTGTCAGGGCCTAGGGGTGGTGGTTGCATGACAGAGAGCTTGATACTTAATGATGGGGGTGGGCTTGGCGGGGAAGAGGAGGGAGGAAGTGCGAGGTCGAGGGCGAGGGCGAGGAAGCCGTCGAGGGGCGTCCAGACGGAATCGTTCCCCGTGAAGGAGGGTTTGTGCGACGTGCGCACGTCCTTGTGGTGTGAAGATGTCAACGTCCAAGTGCCAGATGTACAGACGAGATGAGACGCGCAGGGCAGGGCTGAGGGATGCGCCAGGCTAGGACAGGGCAAGCCAGTCGCGACTTGTGCTCGGCGTGTCAGTGTCAGCCAGCGCCAGTGTCAATGACAATGCCACTATGGAGTAATACACGGCGCACTACTCGTACTCCGTAGTTGTATCGCGTACATGCGCAACGCTGTAACGAGTAATAGGTGCCAATATACCCTTTACGACGTTGTACGCAGCAAGGCGATACCCGGTGCGACGCCCGGTGTGGAACTGGGGCAACGTCGTAGTCGTAGTGGTACGATTTGATCTCGGTCATCTGGCACGTTGACGGGTACGGGTACGTACAGGATCTATGATGGCAGCGGATGCCATCGCTGTTGCTGCATGGACTTCATTACAACGCAGAGCAAGCATGCCGTTGAACTCACACACGTACAAGTACAAGTACTCCGTACAGCATGATGCCACGAGTGTACTAGTAGTACTATGTCAGTATGGATATCTCATAGAATGCAGTGGAGGCACAGGTATATTTGGGCCTCGGTGACATTAGACCTTGCAAGAATAATCTGCCGGCATCATCGGCGAAGGTACTGTGCGAGTATTATTAGCATCACCGTACTCCGTACATGCATCCGTTGCTCATGCATGCGCAATTTTGACTGATTGACAGGCAGCCCCTCTCTCTGCCGAATATATATCTCAATAGGTCGAACCGATGAGGGAGAATGGGAAGACAGAGGTAAAGAGGGCCGAGAGAGGGTCGAGAGAGGGTCGAGGGAAGAAAAAACAATCTGAAACTGACAGCGGGGCCAGGGGGGTCTTACGCCTACTCCGTCGTCTCGCAGGGGTCCAGCTGTCAGGGGCTGAGGGGCTGACAGGGATCTTGATTGATGGCTCTGGCTCCGGCTATCGGGACTGGCAGAAGGCTTCTCGACTGTTGACGCAGTATGATCCGTGCGCTCCATAATCTGTTTGGGAGGGGGGCGGGGGCGATATGATTGTACCATTGCGGGTTGACGGGGGTGCGAGGCTGTCGTTTGGCGTTGGGCATCGATTGCGCGCTCTATTGACTCCATTGACTCCATGCTCGCAGTGCCTGTACTGGTACGAGTACTCCGTACAGGGACGAGTATACCTGTACGGAGTATTAGTCGGCTCCGTAGGACTCCGTAGGAACTTTGAGAGGGCTCCATCGTAGGGCACTAGGCGATTTGGGGTCAGAGAAGCCGGCAGATGTTGGTGATTCGTAGCAATGATGTTGGTGCCGGCCGTGGGTAGAGGGGCGATTGTGTAAGTAGTAGCAGATGATGTGTGGGTGCTTGAGAATGAGGGCTCCCTACCTGGTTGCCTGGCTGCATTTGCGATAGCATTAGCATCATCATCGTGTAGTAGCAATAGCAGTGTACTTGGAAGAATAATATTACCCCGTAACCACAGAGAGAATACCGTTAGGCGCGGGTGCTGCTGTTGTACAAGAGGTCTCGGATCTCAATGATGATGCATACTAGTACTCGGTACAGCGTTATGAGCCACGGACCACGGTTGTTGGCGCCGAGAGTAACTCGGAACGTCGCACACGGAGGATACCGAGTTTGGACATTCGTCTGTATGAATACTCGTACTCGGAGTCTTATGCATATTTGGTGTTTGCGCCAACGAGAATCGTACTAGCCCGTGTGCTGTACTTTTGGGCGCAAGTATCGAGATCGAGGGTAGGAGTACGAGTAATAGTACCTTGTAGTTTGTGCGTGTAAAGCTCATAAGAGGACCATTGTGTCCCATATTTAATTTTTCTTCTTGACCTGGTCCTGCCTGCTTGCTCGCTCCTGCTTGCTGTGCTCGTTCCTGCCCGCTCTTGCTTGCCTGAGTGGAGTGGGGGGCCCGGCAGGGATGCACTTGCCGTCTTTGTACGCCTGCGTGCGTGTCTGGGAAGGAGCCAAGCACCAAGCAGCCTCTGCGCTCCTGCCAAGTCTTGCTAGGCGGTGTACCTCCTCTCTTTCTCCCCGTTAGTAGCGGTAGCATTTGATCGTGCTTTGTACACGCATTCTTGATCATCTCACGGCAAAAACTGCGAGCATCGACAAGTGTCACGTTCGTGGAAGCATCGTCTTGCTTGCTTTTTATCATCTCATCTGGCATGCCTCGCATAATAATTCTCCTTGTCCCCCGGTCGCCACCACCTAACCCCAGCTGCCCGGCCGCCATGGCGCATCCATCACCTGTCACCTGTCGCTGCCTCCGCGATCCCGGGAAAGCGGTACAGCGGGCCCAGCGGGGCTCGGCGGGATGATGGCGGCGGCGGGCACTGTCTCTGCAGTTTTGCGCTGGGCAGAGACAAAGATGGTTGCGACTGCTGCGGGTGTTACAGTTGCTACGAGAACGCCTGCGTCAGAGACGTACTTATGCCAACGAGTATGCGTACAAGTATGCACACGAGCAGAGGCAGAGTAGAGGACTCTTACAGAGATTGAGAGTACCGCGGCCTTGTGCGATTGCGTACCCACTTCATGACAGCTATTACAGCGTACACCGGTTGCCTGTCTTGGCCCTCCCCTGCGACTACGTGCACAATGTACTCCGTAGCCGTTCACTGATAGCATGGAGTGTAACACTACCTTGGGATCGCCGCCCCATCAACCCATGTACAATCACACGCTGATACTGTCGACGTTAGTCCCAGACTTGGTCTCTCTTGGAGTCGACGAATACAGAGCATCTAGGCAAACAGGCCCGCTCAAATGACGAGCCACGGAGCCTGGTTGAGACGCAGCGCTCATTTCAAAACTATGCTGCCCTTGCTGGCCTTCCTTACCTTGTTCGAGTACGAGACTACGAGTACTCCGTACAGAGTAGCTTTCTGCGGCCCACACACACAGACTCACAGACAGCAAACACGCATACAACTACTCGGTGCTCTGTATCACTCGTCCTTGTCGAACAAAACTGCACCTACGCAGAGCAATGGTCTTACTCGTGCTCATCATTATTGAATCTCACACAGGTCAACCTGCCAACTGACCTCGATACACGCTGGTAGGGCAATACAGCGGAGCCATTATCCCGCCCTGCTGTCCGCTCTCTCCAAAACCCCGACTGGCAGCTCACACGCAAACCCCTGTCCGCCCGTTGCCAAAACGAAACGTGCTCTGTGTGTCACCGCCGATTGTTCCTTATCCCCTGTCCGCCCACATGGTGCCAGCGCCTGGTACCGAGTACCATGTACTCCGTACCAGGTCTACAAAGTACGAATACGGACACAGCGTTTGCACGAGCACCGCAATGACCCTGGTTGCATTATCCCACAACTTCAGCACCCTTGCGAGGACCCGCTCACACGACCGTTGAGGACAACGGCTTTCAAGTCGTACAAGACCAAGGAAACCCTACGAGACCAACGCGTTGCATAGTGTAATACCCCATGGGCCTTAGGGCCCTCCTGTACTCCGTACTTGTACGTATAGGTGAGTACTACTAGTAGTATACTCCGTGCAGCATAAGTACTACTACTACTAGTACGGAGCATTACAGGCCGTTACTCGTACTTTGCAGTTGCAATAGCGGGCGTGCGGATCCCATCCTGGTCCTCTGCCCTCGTCGGCTCCTCCGAGTCTTCTCTCTGCTGTTCGATGAGGTAGCTCTGCGCCGGTCTCTCGCGCCCTCTCCCAGAACTGGGCCCCGTCTAATTCAGCCCATCCGGCTCCAATGTCGGTACCTTTTTGGTCAACCCGGTGGCAACCCGTTGGTGGATAGGCTCCGCGTCGTCAGGCTCCTCCGCTAAACCCTAAACGCGATGCCATGTGAAGCTCGATGGATACTACCTCAACCCACCGGGCTCTCCTCAGTCTTTACTCACTTCTCACTTCTCCCCACTCTGCGAGGCTCGCTCTTTTCCCTCTCGTCCTCGTGTCCCTTGCGTCATCCCACTTCGTTTGCTATTCACTTGCCAGTTGCCAGTGATTGACTGCCAGCGTTACCCATCTGTCAGTGGAGTTTGTCACGAGTGCACGTCCGTCGCATCGTATAAAGAGCACATACGATTACGAGCAGCAGCATCGACGGCCAGCTGTACACATCGGAAGACACGCATGCGAAGCATACTACTCTAGCTCTGTACAGCCAACAACCCAGCCAACGACCCAACGATAGTAACCACCACCACGGTGTTGTTGGACGACATTGATGGCAGACGAGAACAGCGCATCCACACGACGACGGCAACGGCAACGGCAAACCCAACCTAGAAGGCATCGTGCGTTCTGCCGAGACTCGCCTTCCGGACATCAACTGCTAGTGTTAAGACTACCTCTTCGGCACCTTCCCCGGTGATTCCATCACACGCCTCCTCGCCTCCTCGCCTCCCCCCGGCTTCCCGGGTATCAAACCGAAAACCAGGAACCCCGGCCCTCCACCTGCTCTTGTACTCCGTACCTTGTCACCAACTCCCCTTGTCGGACTGTTTGAGCACCACCCAAACCAACCCTCTCCACGCATACACAGTACTCATACTCGTACTGCTTTCCCTGCCCTTTGTTCTATTATCGACTGATTTTCCACCCTGCCCTCACCCTGACCTCACCCTCCTCTCGCCCCCCCCAAAAAACCCTGCCAGCGTTGCACCGAGCCCTGTCACGGTCAACGCAATCGAGGCCAGATGGGGCAGTCGCGTCCCTTTATCATCTGGCCCCTCCTTCCCTATTCTCAGCCATAAATGGCCGCAGCCCTTCCTTTCCTTTCTGTCTCCCGGCACGATCCACAATACAGACTTCTTCCAAAACATCTTCCCGCTTCCAAGGCCTCTCCAAACGAGCCCTATCGATTTTCGATACTGTCTCTACTTCAACTTCCACCCCGACCTCTACTCCTCCTTCCGTATCCTCATCCCTCCATCTTCCGTCTATCCTGCTGCCCATATACGACACCGGTTCTGGTGCGAGTACAGTCCAACAAAGGGTCTGCGCCACCAGCCCCATCAACAAATCTTCCGCTGCCAATCGTGCATACTTGACGCCCGATAGCCGCAGGGTCTTCTCCCTGAAAACGCCCGACCGTCTTGGCTCCAACTGTACGGCGTATTGGCCGGAACAAGACCAAAGACGGCTTTTCACTGCCACTCTACCTTCGTCGTCGCCCTGCGTTGACACTCATCCGTTTACGTGCGGGAAACAGAAACATCGGCGACCCCCTCGTCCCCCCCGCTCGCCTCCTCCCATCCCCCGCTATCACTTTCAGCCATGGCGGTTGCTTGTGCACACTCGTTCAGGATGATCAAGTCGGACAACACCTTGATCCAGTGGGTCTGTCATTTCTGCCGCTCCGGCCCCCACTGGGCCATCTTCGAGTGTGCCTATTGCAAGCTGCAGCTGTGCCGGGCCTGCACCCACTCCTCTTGACCGGCCACACTTGCACCCCTGCAACTTGTAAGTCATTGTTGGCGTTGGGTTCCATTTGTCCCTCTCTCTCCCTCTCTCTCTTTGCCCCTCTCTCTGCCTGACGTCGTCGTCCTTGGCCGTCCTTGGCGGGGGCCCGTTGCAATAATGCGTGAGCACACATGAGCACACACTGACACGCTGGATACACAGGCTTTCTTGGAGCTATACTCACCGAGCTACGCAACTACGCATACTGTCCACCAAACCCCCACGACATTATCCCCCTTGTATGCGCGCTGATCCCGTCTATCTGAAACTCAACCACGGAACTTTCCAACCTCGGAGGAATCGACAACTTGGCCCTCAACCCCAAACCCCAAAAATGAGCACTTTGAGCGCGAGTGCGAGCCAGACCCCAAATGGTCATAGTCGTACGACTACTCTTCTTTGTCTCGTCTCGTCCCCGCGTCGTCGGGTATGGCCGAGTGGCGTATCCCGTCTCTGATGCAAGTTGACCGTTGAAGTTCTTGCCTCGCTTGGCAGTCTGACAGGGGTCCTTCTTTTCCCATGTGCCATGTGTAACCAACGGCACCCCGGTATACCCCCGACCTATCAAATGGCCGTGGCTTAACGGGATAGACAGACGGCATGTCGGATGCGGTAACAACATCGTCTTGGTACTTGTACATGATCCCCTGCGCTCTACCCGATGCCGTGGTCGGTAAACCGAGTGGCGGACAACGGGGAAAGCATTTTTATTCTACTCGTGTTCGCGGTGTCTCTCGGATTTCATTTCGAGTCATTTCCTTTATTGCTTTCTGTTTTCTATCTTGTTCGCCTCTTTTTGGCCTGGACAAGATGGCGTTTCGGGGAGGGGCTTGGTACTGGCTTTTGGCGTTGCATTATCGGTCGTAGGACTGTACGAATTACACATAGAGGTGGGATCTTGGTATACCCGGAAAATAGACAGAGAAAAGAGAGAGAGGCATAGGACAAAATGCATTACACACTACGTTACTTTGTACACCGGTTTCCGTGCGTGCGTACGTAGCGTATCCTGATATGCTGGCGAACTCGTACGCGGTTTGGTGCACGTTACGCGGAGGGCGGATGGATGGTATAATAGGCCGTGATATAGCTGTACAGGCGCGGGCCACGCCGTTCCGGGAATATGACGGCCGGCACCCGGACAAATAAGATGTACCATCGGGATGCTTGTACTGTTACGCATAATGGTATGGCGTCGGCTCGACACCACTTTGCGTGTATATGCGTATATGTGAATGTACGAATATACGAATTCGGCCGCGCGGCGCGATGTCGGTGTTGATGGCCTGTCTGGGACGGAGGGGGTAAGCTATATACCCTGCAGGCGCAAGACACGACACCAGAGGGAGGAGAAATGGAACGTGGTGAAGTCATATATGACCAGGGGACCTCCCTTCATACTACATGTATATTCTGGCTCATGTTTTGCATTACCATTACCGCTATTCCATATCGCATTAAGTCATACCATCCCCCCCCC
>FYEU01000302.1:624974-697134 GCA_900188575.1 Geosmithia putterillii
CCCCCCCCCCCAGTTCAAACGAGAACTCAAAAAAAGGCCTGTCTGCCTGCTAGCCTTGCCGACGTATTGTCGCTAGTCCCCTCGGGCCGTTGGTACCAACAGGTGATACATATCCACCCGCCCCCTCGGGGGAGCACGAGCCACGTACCCATGGTTACGAGTACGAGTATTCGGCAAGGACACATTACGCGGCTTCCAGTATCGGTCTCGTCCAAGGTCCAAGGACGAGGATTTCGGACTCCAATTATTACAAGCTATTGACAGAGGAGGAGCTGTACGGAGTACGAGGAGAATAATCACGAGAGCAAGCATACGCGACACGACACACTGTCAATCGCCAAAGACGTGATTGGTGGCGTGACCGGCGCCTCTGTTATCAGCGGCACGAGGAAGCAAGCGAGGCCCAGACGGTCGGAAACTCTTGGCCGCATAACGCCTCTTTCCTAGCTAGCAAGCAGCCTCTTCCTGTGGCCTGCCTGCCACCACCTCTAGGCTCTTAATCGCCAGCTGCTATTATGCTGGCGACGCCAACAAGAGAGTATGCATATGTATCCGTAGTACAGTGTATGTTGTGTGTGTATGTGTGTGTGTGCAGACTATCTTCGTAGTGGTGTGGTGGCCCGTATCGCGTGCTGGGCAGGGGTTGAGGGCGTATCCATCATCATGGAGCGATACTCTCTGTATTGGAATTACTCGTACGGAGGAAGTACGAGTACTGTATTACTCTGTGCTCGTAGGAGAACTCAAGAGAAAAAAAAAGAGTATTATTACCTGGTGCGAGCAACTAAGCACAAAGTAATATCGAATACGCCGTAACATGCTGTTATACGGCGTACTTGTACGAGTATGCGGAGCACGAGCACAGAGGCATACTCGTGGAGTCGTGGTTGCGGTGATACGTGTGTTGCCTGCACTTTTGAGCTGATGCGATGCAACCGATAGAGAAAGAAAAACAACTTGTATCAACTCTGTTCCCCGGGGTCCCCGCCCTCCCGCCGGAAGAGGAGAAACCAAAGAGTCAAACCAAAGACCTTGCAAGGTAGGCCGGGAATTGTGAGACAAGTTGAAGCGTTGTAGCAGCATGCCATTGACACCATCAACCATGAACAAAACCGCTCCCATGCTACTCTGCAGATCCCTGCAGCCGGCAATCCAATGATGCTGGCGGCAAACAGCCTCTCTCTGTGCTGGCTGTGTCTCTCTTTTTTTCTGCTCTCGCTCTATTAACCCTCTCACGATTAGCTATGGTCAAGCCTGTGTGTCAGTTGGGGTTTTGTCGAGTGGAGAGCAAACCTGGCTCGAGAGAAGCAAGGGAAAATTTCAACACACACGCACGCACGCACTCGACCCTGGTCTTGGCGATCACTGGAGCTCGAGAAACCATCTCGACCAACCGCCTCGCCCTTGTTTGGTCTTTCTTCCCTTTTATCTTTGCCCACCCTCCACCTTTTTATTCCCCTTCTTCCTCCGTCTCTTTTTCTTCTTCCTTTTTCCCCCATCCTTCCTTCATCCTTCTCTTCTGTCCGTTTAGTTTCTTAATATTGCAGTAATAGTACTGTAGTCCCTTGCCGGTACTCTACTACGCTGCCGTCTCCCCACACTGCTGACACAAGAGGAGTGGGCACTAGCCATCGTCATCCTTGTCTGCCCCTCCCTCCCCATATATTTGCTGGCCTTGCCTCTTCATTTTTCTTCTTCTCCTTCGTCCTCTTCTTTGGAGCTTTGCTCTGTTCTTAAACGTGTGTCGCTGGTCGACCGAACAAGTCCCCTTGACCTAGACGTCTTCCCATCCTTAGACAGGCACACAGAGATATACTAGTAGTACTATCTCGTGCTGCTGCAAACACGCAAACAACCTTCACCATGGCCGTCGAAACCCAAGTGGCCATCCGCGAGCTGGACCTCACTGCCTGCCATGCCAACACCCTCTCCGACAAGATCAATGCAGTCCCAGGACTCAAGACGAGCACAGGTACATCCATCCTCTTGTTTCCCAACCTCTGCTGCTGCCCTGTCCGACAAGCACAAGCCCTGCTAACTTCCAACAGCCTTCTTCACATTCCTCCGGGCCAACCTCGTCCTCGATCACTCGGCCCTGTCGTCATGCGCCAACACGCCCGTCATGGAGGCCACCTCGCCATCCTACGCACCGACCAGCAGCTCTACCGCCAGCACATCCTCGGGCGGCCGCGTCCTGTCCTCGGCCTCGTCAACCTCATCATCCCCCCTCCTGTCGCGTACCGCCTCCCTCGCTCACCTCGACGACATCCCCCCGCTGTCCCTCGAGCCCCTCGAGACCCCCGAGGACCGTTCCGAGGGCATGCGCCTAGTTGCCGAGTCTGTCGCCCAGATGCGTAACCGCGCCGCCCGCTCCGTGGCCACCCACCCGCTCTGCCTCGCCGGCCTGGGCCTGGGCCTCGCCACCGTGTACCGTCTCGCATCGTCCTCATCCTCGGTCAGCCCGAGGCTCGGTGTCCTGTTGGCCTGTGGCCTCGTGGCCTCGTACGTCCTCGCCATCCGGCACCTGACGGCCGGATACCTAGGTCTGGCAGACCAGCTCGACCCAGCAGACTGGCTGCGCGACCCGCCCTTCGCGGCTTCGACCTCTTCCTCCTCCACCATAACAGCCAACGGAGGTACCGGCGGTGACATCCTCCTCGGCGCCCGCATGCCCGGCGACAAGACCCTCGTGGGCGCTCTGGTCCTACGCCTGCAGCCCAGCCCCGCCACCGCCGGCCCCTCCCGGGGTGCTACCACCGGTGGTCACGCGCGCAGGAGGAGCCGCGGTGGTGCGGCATCCCTCCGTGGCGGACGCGGCATCATCCGTGCCTGGACGACGCGCCTGGGCTTCCGGAGGCAGGGGGCTGGCGCCGAACTTCTCGAGTCGGCTGTCCGTCTGACAAAGGACAAGTGCGGCCGTGACGCCGACGTTGGCTTCGCCAAGGAGCATGCCAACAGCACCATGCTGTTGCCGGGAATGTTTAATGCCGTCTTCCGGCGGGACGAGATTCGGGCGGCCAAGGCGCTGGATGCGGCGGTTGCTGAGTGGGACATGAGCAGGAAGAAGAGGTAAAGCCTCTGTAGTCACGCTTCTTTGGTCACATCTGCCTTCTCTTCACAACCACTTGGGGTTGCCCTTAACCTCCTTTCATTTCTTCCTATGTCTTAATATCTCTTGTTGGAAGGTACACCCTTCGACTTCCCCCCCCCACCATCTTTTCATTCAGCTTAGCAGCACTCGTTATGATACCCACATCTTTAAGCAGCCAGAATAATATACCATGGCTCAGTTGTCGAGCAACAAATCTTCGTTCATACAGGGGAATCAAACAGTCAAAACAGGAAAACAGGAAAACAGAAAAACAGCACGCCAGCTAACCGACAAAATTCTCGAGAAGGCACAATGAGAGAAGTGCGTCATGCCATCAGGCCCTCCCCGGACGGGGGACCACTAGACCATCGGGGTCGAATCCGTAGATGGGTACACCCAGTCGTCGTAGACTGTAGATCACCTATGTTTCCATTGCTGTCAGCACGACACTGTCATTTGTCTGGGCGGAGGGGGGATAAACTCGTACATCGTTGACGGTGACGGTCTTCGCGCCACGGTAGTCAACGTAAGTTACGCAAATTCTGAGCATCTACACGCATAGCAAGTTAGCATCCGTTTTCCTCTAGTCAGGGAAGTAGGGACGGCGTACCTCGGTCAAACGTGTCTTCAAGGCCGCCCGTGCGGCACCGTAAATGTCACCGGATATACGCTTGACACCACCGCGACGCGCAAGACGTCTGTGACACGTCAGTAACGCTCTTTCACGCCAAATCTGAAGAATCAAAACCAGACGTACCGGATGGCTGGCTTTGCTAACGCGCACAAATGTAAATGTCAGCTGATTCATCATGAGAGGAGGCGGACTGGAGGGGAAGAGGAGGCAGTCGCACTTATCCCCATAATGTTGTCCCGCAAAATCTTGCTATTATAAATGGTCAGCTATGTGATATGACAAAAAGAAGGACACGGTGGATGCTGAGTAGTACCGATTACGGGCCGCCTTGGGAATGGTCTTCCCGCCGGGCATGCCAATTCGGGCACCGGCGGGGCCTCCGCGGCGTACGGCGGTCGGCATTACGGGCAGTGATCTTATACCACTGCGGTTTGATCGTTGAGATATGTTGCGGATGACAGAGTGGTGGCGCCTTGGGGTGAGATGTGGGATAGTATGATGGTGATAAACATCCGAGTAAATGGATGGGTTTGTTGTGGTGAGCTTGTGAGCGTGAATGAGACGTAACGGCAAGATGAAGTCGAGTCACCGCGGCAGCTAACGGCAGACCCACACCAGAAGTACACGTGATTGGCAGCTGCAATCACCTCGTCCTCGTCACTGATATGCCCATTGATTTCGAATTTCACCTTGTTCGCTACAATACGTATTACACCGCAATGCGGTCGCCCATCTGCAGTAATGTGATGTCCCATATTTCGTGTTGCGTCATATTATCCTTTCTCATTTTTTGCTTGTGTCACCGTACGCCGACTCTGGTGCGAGATATATACAATAGCTTCGGCTTCTGGCAAAACATAAAGCCCGTCCCATCATCCCATCCATCCAGTAACATAACCACACTTGCGCGCATGCCCCTTTTTGATGTCCCTCTGTCCCCAAACATACTGACTCCCCACCAGCCCACCAACATTGGGAGGAAAAGCCAAAGACTAGAACCCTTGAAATTATATGAGAAAGATGTTAAAAAAGCTGAAAAAGGTAAGTAAAAAGACACCCGGGCGCCAGGATCCGACCCTTGGTATTGGAAAAATCAAGGCCGCATGACACCGTCATCATATCGACCTGATGCAAAGAAGGAAGAAGAGAGAAAAGTAGAAAAGAGCTTAATCAGCCCTATGCGGTGGCTTCGACGGCTTCAGCCTTGGAATGACTTTCCGAGTTATCCTCTGGCGACGGCGACTGCTCGCTCTCCCTGTCCGGACCCTGCGTGCGGGTCCTCTTGGCCGGCCTTTCAGACTCGTCGATGGCAGCGGCGGCAGCGGCAGCAGCGGTGGCTGTGGTAGCGGTGGCATTGGCTTCAGCGGCGGCCTCCTTGGCGTCCTTCAGCTCGAGCTCGAGCTCGTCGAGTCGGCGCTTGAGGCTGTTCTCGCGGCGGTGCGAGTCATCCAGCTGAGCGGCGAGCTGCTTCTCGAGGGCTTGTGAGGCCTCGAGTTGGGTACGCAACTGGGACTGCTCTGCTCCTGCTAACTCGCTGCCATGTCGAGCCGCGGCCTCTTGTTGTTCCAGTTGGCTGAGACGGCCGCGAAAGAGCTCGTTGATGAGCTCGAGCTCGCGCACGCGCGTCTTGAGGCTCGAGTTGGTGGCAATGAGCTGCTCGTGCGTCTGCGGCGTGTCGCCGTTCATTGGCGACCCCGACCCGTCGCCATTGGCTCCGTACGCGCCGGCCCCGGTCGTCGTGGACGTGTAGGGGTCTTCCATGATGAACGAGGGCAGCGTGTTGCTGTACATAGACGGGGTGCCCGTGCGCGATATGGGCGAGTCATTGACATCCCCATGGCCGGCCCCAGAGTGCTTGCGCGCATTCTGGTTTTGTGACGGAGCCGTGTTCTATGGTGGTGGTTGTTAGTGATTCGTTATCAGCGACGTCGGGGGTTTCTTATCAGATGGCGGAGTGGGTGGATCCGTCTTATTGTGGCAGGAGCTTGGCGTAGATCGAAGAGCCAGCCACCTCGGCCATGTAGAAGTCGGGGGGAAGCATACCTTCTTCTTAGCCATATCAGGGCGCATGGTCTTGACGCGGTTGCGACTCTTGATAACATCAGTCTTGAGGGATATAGGACGTGGGCGGCCGTGCAGCTTGAGGAATAGGCCGCAGGCGTTGCACAACACGGATCCGTACTCGTCGCGGCGCCATAGCGGCGTGGTTGAGGTACTGCAGTTCTGACAGGTGGGCTGTGAAATCGGGTTAGAGGCCATCATGACGACTGATGTGTGTGTGTGCATTTCAACGTAGGAAGACAGTGAAGATGTATGTAATTGTCAAGATAGAAAAGACACAATGATGAACGAGGAAGAAGGGGGGGATTGGTTTCGGGTGCAGTCCGTATTGTTGTTGCGGAGGTAGATCGGCATCGATAGCAGATACGATACGCCGTTTAGACGGCGTACTGCGACGTAGATAATCGCAACGCTGATAAGAGATGCCGGGGATAGAGGAAAACTTTTGCCTCATCTGGGGGGAGCTGATAAGAGACCCTCCTCCCATGAGACTGAGAGAGATACATGGGAGATAGCGGGTACCCAGATGATTGCCGATGATTAGGTTGAAGCGCGGGAAAAATTGGGGGGCAGAGTGGGTTGATGGGTAATGCAGGCACGTGATTCGACGAGCGAGCTGCGATAAGACTTTTCCCGGGGGCCGGGGGGGTAAAAGGGCAGAGGGCAAAGGGGGACGGACGGGCGCGAATGCGACGTAGTAGCAGAGCAAAGATGAAGTGAAATGAACCTACCAGTCCGTTGCCGTTTCCACCGGCCGTAGCAGCAGGCGTGGCACCGCTGTAAGAATGCGTCGCAGGTTGATGGTGCTGCGACGGCGTCTGAGATTCGGGTCCGGGGGGCGGCGCGTCGTGATTGTGGTGGTGGCTGTTTATCGTCGCAGTATCACTATCAGCGGGTCGGTCCCTGCTATCGCCGTCGCCCGTTGACTCGTCAATGGTAGCAGCAGCAGCGGCGGCGGCGGCGGCAACTGCAGCTGACTGACTGCCCGCGTACCGGTCTTCCTCATGCGATGAACCGATGCCAGTCGCATCGCCATCGCCTGCGACGTTATTGTTTTCGCTGCCATTGCTGTTCTGGTCGCTTCCCATTCCAGTTGTCATGCCCAACAATTGGGACACGGCCGCTTCAGCAGCAGACGTAGAGTTGGGACGCGAAATCCCCTCGCCGCTACCCTGCTGAGGAGCAGCAGGCGGATGTTGCGATTCTTCCACAGCCGACGAAGCCATGGTGTTGCGCGCGTGGTGGTGTTGCGATGCGGGAGATGGACGGGTGGCGGCGACGGCCCCTATCGATAGGATATCGACGCGCTTGACGAGTCGGGTCGATGGTTGGATCAAAACGTTGCGAAGGTCGCCTTGTCGTAAGTGACGTCGCAACAAGAGAAAAATAACGTGTGTGATGTCGTAAGGCCTCTGGCTTCACCTCGGCGCGGTGGACGATGGGAGAAAAAGTTTGAAATGGGTGTTGCGCAGGTGTTGTACGGAGGAATATTGTTAAGAGAGAGAGAGACAGAGGGCGGCAAAGCGGGAGTGCGACACGTCGGCTGGCGCCAATACAGAGAGAAGGACCCGTGCACTGGACGGGGCAGGCAGGCAGGTGCGCTGGAGGTAGCACTGCAGAAAAACACAGAGGGAAAGATCCCGATAGACGGGAACGGTATCTAGTAGTACAGATATGGTCGAACTGATATCGATTCCATCCGCAATAAATGATTTATTTACATGTTATCTGCTTATACTAACGCTGTTGCAGCTTTCTCGCGGATATTCCAGGATATTCCAGGTCATTGCATCCATTATTTCAATGGGCTACAGCCTACCTACGGGTTACAGGCACAGAGTACTAGTAGGTTGGCTGGTTGGCTGCATAGAGCCTAGCGGGCAACACTGCTGACTACGAGTACAAGTACATGTACGAACCTGTGCTCAGAATGCTTCCGGTGATGGCTCGTATGAGGCGGTCAAGCTATTTGTTAGTGCTCGAGGGTTTAAACATGGCAAAACCACTAACAGTGTCGTAGGACGTCACTAGCCACAGCTGTCAGAAGTTGCCACAGTCAGCCGTCATGGATGAGGCGACTTTTGGCAACATTGAACTCTGGGCCGCAGAGTCGCCGCAAGCGCCTTGGCCCTTGTTTGAGTGGTTCGATGAGTGGCTGCCACTCAGTGGCTTGGGGCAGACCTCGGTGACCTCAGTGGCTTCCTCCATCAGTGACTTCCATGGATCAGTCCATCAGCACAGCATGGAGCACCCTCCACCGCTAGTAGACTCTGTAATAGAGGCAGTAATACCTGGAGGCGGTACCTAGAGGTAAGGTACTCAGGTGTAGAGCCCATCATAGTAGCCTACAGAACAGCCTATCACGGCCCATCACAGTCCATCACATGGAGCTTAGAGTAGAGCCTGCGCTCTGTAGCTATTGGCAAACACTGACGAGCAAGTCCCACTCCTTCCCAGCGGTGAAAACGATGGCTGTTCCCGTTCCCGCAGCTAGCACAGTCCCTCCGTCTGTAACTTGCAAACCCACCTACCTTGCAGACTCCTTTTCTCTTGCACTCTCTGCTTTCTCTCTCTGCATATTATCCCTCTTCTTAATACTCTGCTTCCATCTCGTCAACCTTGGAACCATCGTTGATCATCTTTGTCGAGCACCCGTCACTCATCCTACCCAACCATGTTCAATTGGGCAAAGCAGCAGTAAGTCGTCATGGACCCCTCATTTTGCCCTGCCCTGCCCCTCCCACCCATCCCCATCATCATCCTCATCCTCGGGTGATTTGTCGCACACGCCACGACCGAGGCTGCAAGCACTCCGGATGAAGCCGCTTGAGTCTGGCCGGCGGACTTTGATGGCGATGACAATGGTTCCGTTGACTGACACTGCACAGGCTGGCCAATGTGGCCGGCACCCAGGAGCCCATCTACGGCCCCTCTGCCATCCGATCCGTCGCCGAAGAGACCGCTAAGAAGAGCTACACCGAGCTCACCCGTGATGACCTCAAGTGGCAGGTCATGGACTCGACCAATGTCGAGACCGAGACCTTCTACTTTGTTGCCGATAATGGCCGTCTCGGCATGGCCCAGGTCATTTACAGTAACGTTGCGTACGTCCACCACTACACCCTCTTATATACACACGCCATGTGCATTCGTGGCCCTAGTGTCTATGAATACACGTGAAGAAACAAGGAGACCATGCAGTGGCAAAAACGCTAACACTTTTCAGCGGTATCCGCGTTACGGCCCAGTTCAACGTCAAAGTCTTCTCGACCGATGCCTCCAAGGAGCACCTGTGGTGCTCGACCCCCCTCGAGAATATCGACTTCAGCGAGGACAAGACGTCGTTCTACGCCACCGACTGCGCCCTCGAGCTGTCCGAGGATGGCAACTCCTACACCATCAAGAGCATGAACGACGAGCGGGGCATTGTCAACCTCAAGGTGACGAGGACCGGCCCGGGTATCCACGCCGGCGAGACGGGCAAGACCCTGTTCGGCACCGACCTCAACGACCCGTGGGGCTACATGCGCCACGCTTTCTGGCCCCGCGCCGTCGCCGAGGGCACCATCACCACAAAGGATGAGGGTGCCATCGACTTTGCTGGCCGCGCCCTTTACGCCTACGCCATCCAGGGCATGAAGCCCCACCACGCTGCCGCCCGTTGGAACTTCCTCGACTTCCAGGGCGAGACATACTCGGCTGTCATGATGGAGTTCACGACCCCGCCTTCGTACGGCACCACTACCGTCAACGTCGGTGCCATCGTCAAGGACGGCAAGGTTGTCACCGCCGGTTCTGCCAACAAGGTCACCCACACGGCATTCAAGAAGGATGAGGAGAGCGAGTGGCCCGAGCCCACCAGCGTGCGGTACGTATGGAACGGCACCGACCCCGACGGCAAGACGGTCGAGGCCGTCCTCGAGGACAGCCTGGGCCCCAGGATCGACCGCGTCGACGTCATGGCCGAGGTTCCCGGCTTTGTCAAGAAGATTGTTGCCGGCGCTGCCGGAACAAAGCCCTACATTTATCAGGTACGCATACGTAGATCCCCCACGTTTTCCCTGTCCACTCATACTGACACCAGTTTTCATTTCTGCAGTACACTCCCAAGTCCACCTTGAAGCTCAAGATTGGTGACGAAGAGGTCTCTGAGACGGGCCAGATCTTCACCGAGGCCACCTTCATCTCCGAGGCCGAATAGAGAAGGAAATAACCAAAGACGGGAAAGAAAGCAAAGAGGTATCACTTGCCATTTATACATCATAATGACCCCCCTTCCCATCCCAAACACGTATCGCATCGCATGATTCAATCTCTTTTGGTCGAGATAGGCGTTGGAGACAACCTTTTTTTCCTTTTCATTTCTTAATTGTTTGCACGATGGCTTCCGGCGGTCTACCATTAGTCTAGACCTCAGAAATAATAATTCTCCCCTGGTAATTCGTGGCACCATGTCTCATTCACTTTTGAATTGAAGCCAGTCAAACCCGCATCCGCGGGGGCAATTCATCTTCACGTCCATGGTCCAAGACATGGTAGCCCCCACATCGATACGCGTGCCGCGCTCACCGTCGATACCGCCGATACCGTCGATAGGAGGAGGGGCAAAGTCAGATAAATACTTGTAATCTTGCCTTTGGATAAAAAGTCTTGGAGAGCATGGATTACTGATGAGCCTGTGAGACACAATCAACTTATTCAAGCTTGGCGTGCCCTGTCCAACCCCCTTGCGTGTCTCAGCCACTGCGGAACATGGCAAAGGCAAAAAAGGCCCATTAGTACTGGGGATGCCCACGTCCAACGCGTTACAGCATTCCAACACATGTTACGTTTTACAGCTGCCACATCCGCGGAGGGCACAGCCTTCTAGCCTTTTGCCCCCAGTGTCCCCTAAATGCCACTGATTCCACGGGCAAAAGGAATAGAAGGTTCGACAACCCAACGACACGACGACCAGCAATGACGTTGAAGAACCCACAACACTAGCGGAGCACGACCAAGAAGTCCGAGAAGGGAGGCTGGCCAGAAGAAAGCGCGTGCCAGAGAATTGAGAGAAAGAAAGAAAGAAAGAAGGGAAAAAGACTTTAAACCAAAGGCGAGGGGCCGCCAGTCCAGCACAATGGACGACATACTGCAGCAACTCTCCCTCTCATCCATCACCCTGTCCGTCGTCCTGATCATCATTGTCCACACGGCGCTATCGATCATCATAAGCGAGGCCAACGGCAGCAACGGCAACAAGCACCGCGGAATCGACGGAAGAGAATCTACAGATCAAGCGGAAGAGATACTTCTACTCAACGGTCCAATGGGTATCCTCGCCGCCCATATACCGCCTGTGCCATCGCCGCTCAACCCTTCGCCTACTCGACGGAGTAGCAGGCGCCCGGGGAATATGCTGCTCTGCAAGGGCACAGGGCGGGTCCAGATGAGCCCCTCGGAGAAGCTGCTTCGGCGGAAGGCTGCCGTGGCGTGGATGTCAGAGACGACGTACAGGCAAGAGGCACTATACCAGAAGCGCGCGATGGAAGATGCGGTCATCTCAAGGGTTGGTTTATTCCGAAATTGCTCTCTTGGCCTCCGCCCGTACTGACCATGCTACAGTGTCCCATGGATCCGCGCTCCATGTCTGACGGAAGTGGGAGCCCAAAGGCCAAGTCGCGGAGGCGAGACGGGCTCAAGGGTATCGAGGATGTTCCCATGATGGCGCCTTATCTGTCGTGACCTCCTGCGTCTGCTGCACATGATGATTATTTTTAACGACGGACTGGAGCTCTTCTGCATTTAAAAACTCGGGATCTTGTAATATGTCTTGTAATTGCTTATTATATTTGTACATGTATGTTAACAGTGGCGTGGCCGCCTCGGCTGGAATCGAGGCTGTCGTCTTTTCATCCTTCCATCTCATCTATATAATGAAAGTTCAAGTGGAGAATGGAACAAGCACCAAGAGCATTGTGTGTGTTCCAGTGCCGTTCCTCTATAAGTGTCCCTTCTACCCATGGTTATGCGTCGAGTCTATCCATGCCTAGTCTATCATTATGCCTGCTTCTTCTCGTCTTCCTTCTTCATCTTGGCGGACTCCTCAAGGGCCGTCTCGACCTGCCAAATCGCACGCTCCAGCTCAACAGACAGTACGGGCATGTCAAGTGACTTGGAGACTGCGGGCACATCGGCCTGCGTGAGGAGCATAGTATCGGGGGTCTCGGCGTCGGTGTCGTGCTCCGGCGGGTCCTGCGGATACAGCGAGTCTAGCTGCTTGCTAGGCGCATCTATGAGGAGGTGGTTCTTAACGAGCCATTGGATGTGCTTGCCACCTTGGATGGCGCGCCAGTGAGACCACGAGCGGTAGAGGAGGTAGAAGAAGGGGAGGTTGGGTACGCTGGATGCCGCAGGTCAGTATCAGTATTCCCACGACCAACGAGAAGGGACAATATGGGACACTTACACTGGCACTAAAGCAACGGGGGCGGTGAAGGGCATGGCGACGACACACCACATCAGCCTCTTCCGGTGGAGGGCCTCCCTCTCCGTAGCTAGCTTGAGGGCAAGCGGGCCAGCCTTGTGTGATGGTATCACGCTTCCAGGGAAGAGAAGCTGCACTTGCTCCCGGCCTGTCGACTCGTCCTGCCGGCGGCGCGCCGACAACGGCGGTACCGATCGCAACCCCCATTCTTCGTAGGGTATCCGCCGCAGAGCGTGGTTGCCGTACTCGGTCACCTTGCGCTGCCAGCCAGACTCCTTGCTCTCCCACTTTGACCAAGTGCGCGCTGCGAGGCCCGTCGCGCGGTCCATGATGCTCGGTTTGGACGTCGTGCCGGGCGCTGTCGCCGGTGCCTGCAGCCGCTGCGCGTACAGGAGCGTGCGCCGCGTCGATAGGGGTAGTAGGTAGAGACGCATCATGATGGTATGCGGGTTCGCCTGCAGTCAGGCGACGCTTCCCTATGGCTTGTGCTTCTTCGTCTCGCAGAATGCGGAATTGACTGCAGGATGGTCGTTGAAGAAAAGAAAAACCCTCCTCCCGTAAGCCGTAGCCGAGGGGTGATGTGCGTCCTGAGGCAGGGGATGAGGAATGATACGGAACGGATGGGAGGCTTCGATTTCGAGGGGCTTTATTTATCCATGTCACTTTCTGGGGTTGGTTCGGTTTCGTTTAGTCGTCGGGCATATTCTTCAGCTCTTGGGGATCGTGACCGTGGGCAAATTGGTGGCGAGGGAGGGAGAGTCGTGAATCCTGCCCTCCACCCCCCAGCTAGCGCGACGAAACTTGTCCAGCCAAGCAATGACGCACATGCCGTCTCCGTGCGCCCGGAGACGCCCAACGTTTGTCCGCCATAGACGTCACCCCGTCGGTACCTGTACGTCTGTCTATCCATATTGCCATATTACGAGTGCCGTGCAGAAAACAAGAGTTGCAGGCAATATTACTACAGAGTACAAGTTTTTCTTTTACGCTCGCCATCCTTGAACAAAGAGCATCCCATGTCAATCAGGGTCGTTCTATCATGGGGTTGAGTGTGGCTGAGCTGCTATGCTATAGCTTCAGCTCTCATATGCCACAGCTGTGCCACAATTGTCACATGCAAATGTTGGGCTGTCCATCCCGTCAAACAATGGCTCTTATGTTCTCGAGGACGAAGTGCCGCTGGGGTTCCAATGGATCCGATTGGTATTACTGCAGACATCGTCGGCTGGAACCCCATTTGTTTGATCCCGAAGGTGTGGCAAAGAATTGGTACGAGTACTAACGACCACGGCGATCAGGCTTACTGCAATACAGCGCATTACTGCCCAGTGCCAGGGCAGGTGGGCTCTATGAGAGTGAGATGGCTAAATGGGCTCTGCAGCCATTCATAAAGGACTCCTACACACTATACAACAACGATTACATAAGGCACGATGGCCGAGTGGTCTAAGGCGCTGTGTTCAGGTGTAAATCGGATTCATTCGATTCATCTTCGCAGTCTCGAAAGGGGCCTGGGTTCGAGTCCCAGTCGTGTCATTTCTTTTTTACTTTTTTCTCTTTTCTTCCCCTCCAAGAATCGTCACACTATTTCTTGGTATCGGAATATTAATTTTTTTCCTTGTCGCCACATATAATAGATATATGAGAACATGAAATAGACGGGAGGATCGACGAGGGTGCACCTGTTTCATAGGTTTTGTATGTTTCATGCGCGACCTACTTCTCTGCAGGCTGACTGTCGAGTTTCCACAGGAGGCTTCCCTTACACGCATCTGAAGTACAATGAATGAACGCTGTATTGTATCCCTGCCCCTGTGCAATGTATATGGATACTATGTAAGATGCAAGAGAGAAACAAAAAAAAATGAGCAGGCAATACATGACGAATAAATGATCAAGATAAACACATGAAAGGTACAGTTTTCAATTTCCATCAGCTACACCAAGACGAGGGTAGCGATGACACCCAGCAGAAGGCTCCCAGACCACATGGACAGGCTTTCTGCGCCATTGTCGCCGCCACCATCATTGCCGATGGTATAGCTGTTGCCAAACTCAAGCTTTCCGTCCTTGTAACCAGTGATAGAGGTGCTGTTCTCGCCAACTAGGTCACCCTCAAAGGACAGAGTGATGCTGGCCGAGATGTTCCAAGGGTTGATGCCCGACCCCTCGTGGTCTGACGACTGCAACGGGTAAAAGTCGGACTGCTCAAACGGCGTTGTGTCTTCGGGGCAGCCCGGCTTTCGCTGGTTGAGCCACGGCACGGTCTCCTTGAGGGTCTGGTTGAGGGTAAAGGTCATGGACTTGCTGCCAATGTCGGCCATGCTGGCTGTGGCGCCCTCGGACAGCCACAAAGTGGGTGACTTCCCCTGTCCCTTGGTCGCCCTGCGAGTCTTCTTTCCGTTGCTGCTGCTGCCAATCTTCTGTCTCAGGGCATCCACGGCGTCCTCGTCGTCGTCGCTGTCGAGAGCATCCTGCTTGTAGGCACACACGTCCTCGAGAGTGACAAACTGGCTCGAATACAGGCCAGTGGACCAGTTGCCGGAGTCTTCGTAGTCCTTCGCGCTCAAGAGGGGTGGGGTCTGTGTGTACTGGGCGCGTGCGCTGTATACGGTCCTCCCGGTCTTCCTGGCGCCGATGTGATGGGATTCGACAGTCGTATTCCAGTAGACATGCGTCGAGTTCTTAAAGGCGGTCGCGTCAGTGTCGACGTACTTGTCCACTTGGAAGGGCGTGAAGGGGGTCGGCCAGGTATAGTTGGTCGGGGAGACAACAAAGTCGCTCGACCGAAGGTAAACCCAACGCTGGTACAAATCGACGGCGCCGTCGTTGCTGTAGCTGCTAGTCGGGGGGAATGCCCGAAGCACCCAGTGCATCGGGTTCGTGTCTGAGTCGTTGCCCGTTGGAGCGACGAGCAGGAGCGCCGGGTACTCATACGTTTTGACCCCCTTGTCATCATTGCCGCACGCCGAGTCCACGCTGTCAGTGTCGTCCCATGCTGTGTTGCCCGTGATATTGTGCGTGACCTTGAGAGTGCCATTGTAGTAGAGTCCGGGGATGCCAAACGTCTCTTGGTTGGCGTACCACCCGCACGGCGCAGTTCTGCTTGACCTGCTGTTGTCGCTGCCATCGTCCCCGGGGTTCCACATGTCGTCAGTGGAATCGTTGCCACTGTTGTCGCCGTTGTCATCGTCGTCGCCATGACTGCCTCCGACGTTACCTCCGCCGCCGCTAAACCTCCGAGCCTCTGAGAGGCCCAGGGCAAGGCACAGTACCAGCGTTGTTTGGAAACGCATGATGCGATGATGTGAGGATGGTCCAAGCAGCGATGGACCGGGAAGGAGCGAGTTGAGATTTAGAACAGAGAAGCAAGAGTGATTGATTCGAATCGAGACGACCCCAGAAGAGCCAAGTCGGGCCATCGGTGCCTTATTTATGGACGTTTGAAATTTGACGTAATGTCGATCTTGATCCTTCGGTACATTCTAATATTCGATGTCAGCATGTCAGCCTCCGTGTGGCAACCTGGCCCCGAGTGGAGGTCAGGCAGTGCATCTGTCTAGACGTGTCGTCGCCCATACGATCGTATTCGACGTCATAGGGGGTCAGGATCTTTGTCCGTGGAGCGCGCAGTACCAGGATTGCAATCCAACGGCGGCACATATCTTGTTGGCCCCCTTGCTTAGCCCATGTTGCGGAGTGGTGATACAAGGCAGACGGTGTAAGCGTGGGCGCGTAGTTTAATCATCAGGCTTACTCTCTATGCATAAGTTTACTTTCAACTACTGGCCCACCCCCACTATTCCGGGCGATCTTGCACAGTTTCCTCAATGTATTATTACGAGTGGTAATACGGAGTACAGACCGAGTACTCCGTACAGGTACGGGTACAGATACAGGTATTACATGCAATTCCCCCAAGCAAATCTTCAACCTACCTAATTTCAACGTCCCTTTCCTTCAATGAAGGAGGACTTGAGTAAAACCAGGTCCCGATTTAACAGTTGCAGACTAGCCGCCAGTTGCCCTTCAAGTCTGCATGTCGTGGAAGTACGGTATTGCCGTTGTTGGTTCAAAGTACATGAAAGGAAGGAAGGAAAGCGTTTAATCTCCTTAAAGTGGCGTTTGTTGTCCAATGCCCGCCACATGTACAACGCACGTGTGGTAAGTTCGACAATACGAAGATATTACCATTTCCAGTAAAAACGGAAGACTGGGTTCTTGAAACGACGCATGTGTTGAAGGAGGAGATGTCAGATGGAGTAAGTGGCGCAGGAACTTTCAGACGGATGACTGATGCAATACGATCGAGTATTACTCCGTACAGGGCTAAGAAAGAAGCGCTGGTTGGGGAAGGAACATACGGACGGCTGGCTGGGGGTATTAGCAGCCCGAGAGGAAGAATCAAGTCTTTACATCACGCTAATATTACCTACTACATGTATTTAAATTCTTCTTTAATAGATGGCGAATCGAGGCTCATAGGCCCATTGTCCACTTTCTTCGTGGACGTTCCCTTCCGCAGGAACGCCACAGCGTGCCAGTGTAAGTTTAATGGCCGAGCGAAGCATCGTGCCACAAGCAGCATGATATGCTGAGAATATCACTTCTAGAAGCCGCCGGGCCAAGCAACCGGGCCAACTGCAACTGCACTGCTTGATTATCATTATTTGGAAACGTGTTTACATATTCATTTCTATCTCACAAGTCGATTTTCAAAGAAAAAAGAAGAAAAAAACAAACACCACGCACGTATCTACCAACTTCCCTTTGGTATTGACTTCGAACTTACTCCGTTATAGTTCGAAGGTGACTGCAGCCGCCTCCAAGACCACGGGTGACTGGTGAATGAATATTCGTAGGTAAACAAATGAGCAGTATATTTTTGCCGTCACTGTGCCACCAATAGATTTATCCCCACCGCTTAGGACAGAAACATGAACGAGCTCCAGAAACTTCTGGCATCGCAGTTATCCGTCTGAGATGGAGAGACACGACACCATCATATCTGATGCCCAGGGCACAGGCCGCGAGAACGCGCATTCTCCCGCCGACCTTTCCGTGTATGACCTTTCTCCCGATGACCAAGGTCAATATGGAACTGTACCTGGGAGTCATAGCCCCAGGGCGTATTCGCCCGAGCTGGTTCTTTCCAGGCTGCTCTCGTTGATAGAGACCCCAGAGACCGCAGAAGGACACGAACCCGCGTCGTATGAAGACCATCCTGATATAAGCTCGGAGTTCGATATGATCATGTCCGGAAATATTGGTACGACTTTCGTGCACAATCCTCATTTCATTCTCAGCTTGGCTAGGCCACCTTTCGAGGAAGTCCTATGGAACAACCTCCTATGCCATATGCGGGTCTACCAGGCGTTCAAGGAAAGGAGGCCGCTCTGCAGAGTGCAGCGCATCTTCAGGTATATCTCGAAACACGACACCCAGTGGGGCGACGGGGAGTGGAACCTCTTCGAGTACACACATCACCGCGAATTTGCGCGGCCGCAGATGGGCATCGTTTCTCAAAGGATCCCTCCGTTGTCCAACTTGGCTAAGGGGGCACTTATGGACCTCTTCTGTCCAGAGTCCCAGAGGTTCACCGCGTTGAATGATCCCCTCAACAGACTCTGCCTCGCGCGAGTTTACCTTGGCCAGCGGCCGGACCCTGGGTGGCCCGACGCGCCGGATTTCACCCTTTACAATTTCGAGCTCGATATAGACCGCATGCTCCACCTGGGCCTACCCGTCTGCGACTACGCCTCTGCCATGGGGTCTGCCTTCGCAGTGATGCACTGGGAAGCCCATGTCGATGCCTGCGGAGTGAAATTCGTCCTAGGGGGTGAAGAAGACGGAGAATATTGCGGCGACGAAGAAGAGGACATACTCCCATCTGATCCCAAAGAAAGGGTTCGGTATATGGAGAGGCTGGAGCCCCATACAAGTGTCAACGGCATAACGCCTTACGAGCCTACAACCGGCCTCAAATCGAGGATGTGGGCTGTCAGCTTTTCCCTCTGTGGACGGTTCAGTCTCGACGCTGATTCGACAGAGAACGAGAAGCAGAACCTTGTTGAAACTCTTGTTGACGCATTCTTCAGTAACAAAGACCCTTATTATCCGCTTCCTACGAGGAAAGATGAAATCGCCCAAGACCTTTGGGAAACTTTTACCGCGTCTTATCTGGGGACGTCAAAATCTATCTTGCGCGACACTGACGAGGGTCAGTACGACTTTTTGTATTTTGAGTTTGTCAAGGGTTGCATGAAGAAACATCTGGCCATGTTGGAGGAGGGAGAGTGTCAAGAGTCATGATGGAGCCAAGGTACTGTTATCGTGGGTGTGGATAGGAGAGTTGTGAGGACTACATGTACTTCTTACTCGCATTACATATGGGGTTTATTACCTGCTAGCTGCCCATTATGTACCTCTGTACGTGCCCACTACTATGAAAGGCCGTTAGTCCTCAAGTCTGGAGAGAAGGAAGGCTGCATTTAGTGATGAATAGATTAATGATCACGCTCTATCCTCCGATAGATTCCTACGACCTCTATGGTGCAACGTGCGTCGGCGAGAAGGTACGTAGAGATGGATCGGTCCATGATGGAAAGTGGCAACGGAAATCACGACGACTACATGGACGGCAGGGACGTAGTCTGATTCAATCATGATTCTTCTTCATGTAGCTACATAAGAATATCAGAGGCTAAGGTCTGGAGGACTCTGACCTTTATCGTCTAGGAAGATCACTCCTTCTGTGTGTTGGGCGCGATAACCTCACTGTCTGTATCCACTCTTCCCCTCGGGCACTGGCGGAGCGCTTTAATCCCACTCACCCTCAAGCTGGACAGTGCCTGCCCTCGCCTGGGACATGAGCTCACCAATAGTCCACGGGTGGTGGACATATCCGCGCGGGATGTTTGTGTTCTTGAAAGATGGGTCCTCCTTTGCCTTGTGGAAGTTGTCGATGGCGTACTGCTCCGGGTCATGGTGCCATACCCAGGCTCCCGTGAGCCCCCGAGGCTTGGAGAGCTTGCCTACCTCCAACTTGTCGCTGTTCTCGCGGACAACATGGTTTAGAATACCAACGGTCTGGAGACAGAATACTCTTTCGAATCTGTTCAAACAAGTCAGTTTAATATACGGGAAACGTCTGCCGGAGGTAGATAGGTGGGTAGGTGGTCGGACCTCAGCTTATTGTGCACACGCGTCGCACTCGGGATGTCATCCTTGCCCCCGAGCCGCAGGCACGTACCCAGGGACATGGCATCCTCCAGAGCTTGGGTGGCGCCATTTCCAGACGACGGTAGAAATGTGTGTGCTGCGTCTCCGATCTGAACAATGCGCCCCGATGGGGAAGTCCAACAGGGCTGAGGCTCGCGCCACATGAGCTTGAAGTCGTGGACGCGGTCCTTTGGTGTCAGCCGAATCAAACGGTTGCCCACCTCCGGCCAGCCCTTGATGGTGGCCGTCATTTTCAGCACCTCTTCTGGGTCGACCAAGCGAGTCCATGACTCTGAAGCCACCTCTCTTTCAGTCTGGGATTGAGCAGTTAGCCACTTTGCTCAACAAAATCGGCGACTGGTTGTTTGATGTGCATACCGCGTAGGTCAGGACCCAGGCCATATCAGTATCGCTTTGCTCAATTATGGCATGGACACCCTCCCTGCAATGACATAGGTCAGCATTGAACAGCACACCGGTCGCATTACAGTGTCGCCTACCCTGACCACATCTCAACGATGGGTCTTCCGTCTTCCATCTTCTTGAAGCGCTCCCGGACCTCGCTGTCACTATTGGCAATCTCGAGAGGATAAGATCCTCGGTAGATGGAGCTTCCACTGTAGACAGCCTGCGCAAGTTCACCCCTGGTCAGCTTGTTGGACCGGCTGCCAATACCATCAGCAGCCACAATCACATCTGCCTCCAGTCTCTCCCCATTGTCAAGGACAACAGCGGGTAGGCTGTCATCTTTGGCGTCCATGTACTCAGTGACATGGTGACCATATTCGATCTTGAGGCCGCTCCTTTCCAGCTGGTCGACCAGCATCTTGTGAAACTTGGGGCGGCTGTGGCGATAGACGGACATGGGCGCCACGTTGTTGTTATCAGCAGTTCCATCAACAGATTGCTTCTGCGCCTTCTGAAAGGGAAACGGAGCTGGCTCCGTCAACCTTTCTCCCGTGATTTTGTGATACGCAAGCCACGGGTGGCTGACGATTCTCTCGTTCTCTTGGGCCATCTCGGGCCAGTGGCGTAGCCCACGGATTGCGGTATGGCCGATGACAAAGTTGCTTCCTATTTGGGTAGATTATTTCGGGTCAGCGGCTGTCAATGTACATGCATGCATACATGTGCAGTTGCATTCTCTTGGAGGTGCATTTGCGTGTTACCTGAGAGGATTCGCGACTCGGCTCTTTCGATAATCCGGACGGTGTGACCCTGGCGCAAACAGTCTATGGCTGCCATGAGGCCGGCAACACCGGCTCCCACGATCAGAACAGAAATTCCCGTCTTCGGGAAGACTTCAGGCGTTCCATGTTCAGCGATGTCGCTGTTGGTCGGCTTGGTCTGGGAGGCAGAGGTGGAGGCCATTGTTGGAGATTTGGTGTTGATGGAAAGAAAGGTGTGCAAGATAGCTACTCAATGAACTTTTTGAAACAATAATAGGATGCTGTTCTAAAGTCTTGATGAGTGTATTGAATGATCAGATAACTACAGCTCATGGGCTCCGTCTTTTATATGCGCAAGTTCAATGTAAGTCGCCTAGACCGGACTCCTGTTCCGGCTCCTGCTCCGACACCAAAGCCCCACAATAACCGGAACTCCGGCGGCAGTCATTAGCAGCCAGGTTTTAGGGGAGTGGAGGTGCTTCACCCAACTCTTGCCAGACTCATGTTCTTCCCAAACTCTCCCTCCCTCGATCTTTGGATATTAATGGGAATGCATGATCATTAACTCAAAGGAGAGCCCAATTCGAAAGCACGATACTTGAACAAGTCAGCGTTCGCCTTATTTTATTCCCTCTATAACTTCGCCCGTTTTATTTTCATCTTAGCGATCCGCTTGAGTCTGGACGGACAAATAATACGCAAATCACGGACCAACATACGGAACTCCATGTCCGGCCCAGCACACAATGGATCGAACGTCAGACCCAGGGAACACCGTCTCTTCCCGTGCAAAGGCATGCCAAGCATGCGCAAAGATCAAGGCCCGCTGTGAGCTGCAGCCTGGCGGAAAGTGCAAACGGTCCGTCTGTGCATATTCATTTGCCCTTTGTTCGCTCTATGACGACACTAACTTGTGATATGCGCCTAGGTGTCAACGCTTGAACAAGGATTGCCACATGCAAGCTCCAGGATCTCACCGGCGGCACGGACACGGTCCCATTGCAGAACCGTAAGGCAGTGCAGCGCTCACAGTTATGTCTTCTTCCATCGTTCAAAATGGCTCACAGTCTTGCAGAGGAGGCACGGCGGCAGCCACCAAGTCGACGCAAGACCGCATAGTCACCGTGCCGGGCGCCGGCACATTGAGCCGATCTACCGTCAGTGTGACGGGTGACTCCATACTTACAGGGTCCGGCGTTTCCGACCTGATGCTGGACTCTTTCTCGTACACACAATGCTTCTTGTCCGACTTCGCACCACACTTCCCATTTGTGACTCTCCCGGCAGACACAACGGATCAGACACTCGCACGCGACCAGCCCTTCCTGTATTTGGTCATATGCATGATCTCCTGTCCAGATGGCTTGAAACAGCAAAGGTTTTCCGAGGCCGTGAGACGGTATATTGCTGACCACGTCATACTCGGTGGTGAAGGGTCTCTGGATCTGCTCAAGGGCCTCCTCGCCTACTTGGCATGGTATGTTCAATCTTATCAGTGTCTCCCCATTTTCTATTCGTTTACACACGAGTATGTGTGCATGCGGCCAAATGGCAAAAGGTCTAACAGAAACAGGCATCACACCGTCATCTTACCCGGTGCTATTCCCCTATCTACCCGGGCGCATCTCGTCATGGGCCAACTTACCAGCCTAGGCTTGAACCAGGCCTCCGGCACACCTGGTTTCCCCAACTACCTGAGCGAGCTCAACATTGAAAATCCACGGACGAGTCGAACACTAGACGAGAGACGAGTGTATCTGGGATGCTACTATGTGAACTCGATGTACGTGTTCTTCTTGCCCAGACATATTGCCCAATGTGACAGGGTAACATAGTGAACTGATTTGAAACGCTAGTATCTTGACAGCAGTCCACGACATTGAACCTATCCGTTCCTCCAACTACACCGACCAGTGCTGCGACATACTCTGCGAGTCGAAGGAATACCCCAGCGACTTACGTGCCGTACAACTTGTCCGGTCCTGCCAGCTGGCCGACAAGATTCACTACACCCTCCGGCCCAGCTCACTGACCTCCGGGACCCTGCCAGCGTCGCTGGGTGTGAGTGTCCGATGGTTCGAGTCAAAAATTCGGAAACTCACTACTCCCGAGGCTTCATCATTGGGTAAGCTGACGTGCGTATTCATGCTTCTGTTATTCCGCGCCTGACTCAGTGGTGCACCAAACCAGATCTTAAGCTTCACCACCGCTTCCTGAGCGTACTGCTTTACAGAATCGCTCTGTTTGACAGCAGCGAGGACTCCCAGTCTGGTCCGCAGGTGCTCTCCAGACTCGAGCTTCTCAATTCCTGTCTGGAATCGCTGCGCAGCTTCTTTTCCCTCTTCTTTGACGTCATTCCCTCATACTTGCCCGTGATCCCCCATCCCTTCTGGATGCAGACAGCACACACCCTCATGCTACTGGTCCGCCTGCCGCAATGCCCGGCCGCCGCTGCCGGGGGGTTCGATGTGAACCACGTCCAGAGCGTCGTCAACTGCCTTGAGATGATCGACGCGCTCGGGCGAAAATTCGAGGAGGCGAGGCGACAGCGCGAAGAAAAGTACAGAGAGCATGGCCTTGATGTTGAGCTACCGTGGATATTCAACGCTATGGCTGCGCGAGTCCGCTCGCTGAAGGACTACTATATTCAGAGCCTAGCTTCCGTGTCGAATCCCCTCTCGCCGTCGCTAGACTTGACGATCGATCCTTTGTTTTTGACAGGAATATTTCCAGAGGACATGTTTGTGTTTTAATTAGGGGAGAATCTTTGACATCGCTGGTAGACAAACGCAATGTAATGAAGATGATGATAAAGTACATGTAAACTAGATCCTGGATACTAGAAGAGGGCAGGCAGGATCCGAGAAGGGAAGAAAGGACCCGATCAGCTCTTCCAGGAGAGGAGCGCAACAAAGACAGCCTACCCCGGTCCAGCAGTACAGGCTGTGCAAGGACAGCTTTGCAACCTTGAGGCAATAAGGCAATACCTTTCGTCGTTATTCTATTGCCTGTGCTCTCGTGTCCCCCGTGCTGCAAAGCGACTTACACCAGACTTGCAAAGGTTCAGTAGGAAGAGATGGGGCTTTATATTTCTGTTGATTGGTGCATAGAATTCAGGTGTTGTCCGAGGCCCTCCTCCGTATACCTAGTCATGAAATGACACGGCCTCATACGTCCCCGATGGACACACTCAGCACAATGAACTCCCCAATGAGCTTCCCGACCCCGCGCCGTGAGATACGGTGCCGATACAATGCCCATGTGCCTACGGGGTTCATTTGCCGCGAGATCCACTCCCCTCGGTCCGAGCCTGGCACCTCTCGGCGCTGCCTCCACTATGCTCTCCAGATCGATGAGCACCATTCTCCTTCGCACCGGCATCCTGACGGCCGTGTACACTCCTGGAAGAGAGTGGATGTGCGGCAGGCACTGAAGATCATCATTTGATATACTCTGCATCGAGAGAGATATCGGGAAGAAGCAAGGGCGGGTGGTGAAGCACGAGTAGCACACACGCCTGCAAGTGATGAGGTAGAGGTGGCTTCCAAATGTCTCCTTGTCTCCGGAATCGCAGCAGCCGGAGCATCGAGTGGAACACAACGTGTCAAACAAGGTGCGTAGGTCAAAGTGCCGTGCCCGGATGCCAAGAATGGCCCGCAGAATGTCCGGACAGTGCTTCACAATCATGCGGTACTCGTGCAACGAATCGACCAGTTGCATTGCCCGATAGCTGACGCGCCGAAAGTTGGTCAGAGACGGCACGTCGAGTGACAGAAGGACCTCGTGTATGATTTCCAGGGGAAGGAAGGAGTCCAAAGCTCCGACCGGGTGCTCCGGAGCGTTGGTGGTGTGTCGGCCATTGTCAAGGAGACAGTTGGCGAAGGGCAGCACAGCGCCAAGAATACCTATGTAGGCTGACGTAGGAAGGCTTTCGTATGAGTACTTGACCTCCTCTGGGGTGAGCTGGATGGCGTTCATGTCTGGAAAGCTTGGGAGATACACATAGATTTGTTATTACAGTCGTGAATTCTCATAGCCATATATATGAGCCGAGGTTCGAGATGGAGAGACACGCATTGAAGTATATAAGCTGAGGCTTTGAGACAGAGACAGAGACAAAGAAGAGACAACGGGACTGAGACAGGAAGCTTGAGCCGCCATACCGGTACAGGCATCAATTTGCACGCATGCAGTCATCAATTGGACTTGCTCTACCGACTCCCGTTTTCAACGCGCCACACCTGGCCTTGTAGCCGAAACTCTAAAGGGATTGATGGTGGTCGGGACGTCAACAGAGTTCGCCTCAATGAACTGTGGCCCGGGGAATTTTCGACCCCCACAAGTTCATATTTGGCAATTCGCAGACGGGAACTCAACAATCATTGGGCGAATGGTTTAGTGGTATAATTTTCCCTTAGCATCTGCTCTCCTACGAGATGTAGTAGCTTTCCAATCTGGGAAAGGTCCAGGGTTCGATTCCCTGTTCGTCCAAGAAACATCTTCACGATTGTTTTTTTGCTCCTTTTTGCTCCCACTCATCTTTTTTTTTCATGTCTCTCGTTACTCATAATCTACCATATAAGGCGCCCTTACTTCGTTTGCTTTTGTTCTCTGGTAGCCCTTCCTGCAATCTGCACTGTTCCCTTCTCAATGCTATCCTCCCTCCTTGCCCCTCTCAGTGTATATTACTGGAGTTGGCAGAGCTAGTACTAATAGTAGTAGTAAGTAATACAGGTAATTAAACAAGCGGTTACCCCATATACTCTTCGCCATTTTTCTTTTCTCAATCTGCACCTTCCTTCTCTATTGGCATTTCTTCCTGTTGGTACCTGCCATCCGGGTTACCCTCTTGCCCTTACAGTCGTGACGGCTACTCAAGCATATCGAGAATCTTCACCATATCTTGCATGATACCATCCATGTCTTCGAGGACCTGCTCAGCTGAGTGGTAGCGCTGCCTCCAACACCAGCGGACGATTCTGGTGCAAGGGTAGCACGCAGGAAGCGAGTCCAGGGAGCTGAGGTCCTTGAAACGGCTCTGTACCTCCGCCTCCCAGCCCGGGTTGTCCGTCGAGATGTCGGGAAACACCTCCTCGCCCTTTATAATGAAGTAGATAGTGGAGCCCAGGGCGAACAGATCCGTTTCGCGCGTGGGATCACCGGGCTCCGACCTAGGGAGGCAGTAGCGGCACGGCTCGCGGCGCCGCGCGGGGGTCAGTACCTTGCTCTCATCGCTGTCGTCGACTTGGCAGCCGTGGAAGCCCGAAATCTTGAGGTGGAGCTTCTTGCTGAGGAGCATATTGGCCGGCGTGATGCCGCAGTGGATCACCTTTTTCTCGTGGATGCGGACGACACCCTTGATCAACTCGAGACACCAGCGCAGCCGAAGGCGGAGGGTTATGGTTCCAGGGATGGCTTTGGTCACGTAGTCGAACAGAGAACCATTGGGAGCGCGTTGCAAGTACAAGCCCGCGGGCGTGATACCATCCCTGCCAATGTCGATGATCCGGCCATGGCTACCGACAATATAGAGGAGTTCGTACTCGTGACGGAGGTCGGACATGTCCCCTCCGGACTTTTTGGGGTACTTGAGAACGGTCGTGTCATCGACTTCCCCGATGTAGTAGTTGTCTCCGGTAGCGATGATTCTCTTGACGTCCTCTGGGTAGTAACGGCAACTCTTGGTATAGCGTTCCACCACCTCATGTGGCTCTAGGCCGGTGGAAGACATTATGATGGATGGCGTGGTTGTGATGGAGATTTGTTAGAAGGGATCCTCGCGAAGACAGGAGACCTTGTGCTTGAGTTGCAAGAGCTGCGAGGTTGAACAAGAGGGCGAGATTCCTTTTGTTCCGCGGTTGGTCAAGAGCCAACGGGCCAGGAACGTAATAAGAAAAGAAAGAAAGACCGCAAGGCATGGGGAGAAGGCACGACCAGTCGATTCAATCAAGACGGCTGGTCAGCTCGACTTGGGAGCAAATGGCAGCATAGGGCAATCGGAGCGTCGCCTGAACTCGCATGTTCCGGCATGCACTGCTTTGCGACTCTTTGGCATCTTCTTTGCGTTCACGTGGGTACCGCCGTGTCATCGGGGGCCCTGTGCAATGAATCAATGAGTTCTATATTTTGATTTCCATACAACCTATTCACTTGTGTGTATAACAGTGTAGCCTTCAGGACTTGGCGCGTGTGCGATGCTCCCAATGAAATTAAACAATACTTCCTGCAAGAAGAGACTAACCAGACCGTTCTGCCCCTCTTTGATGACGAAAGATACAGGCCAACATCCTTGACGAGGTAACGAGAGCTTATCATCCTTGATTTTTCGGCGGCGGCGGCTGCTGCTGCTGCTGCTGCTGCTGGTTTGGCTGCTCCGTATCCTTGGACAAGCTCCTCCGTTTCGACGTCGACCCTTTGCCCACAATCTTCTCCGTCCAGTTCCACTCCTTGGCAGCACCGGCAGAGTCCTTGTTCTTTGGTGACGATGACGAACCTCCCTCGCCCCCGACATCGGCGTCGCTATCGTTTTCGCTGTCGGCCCAATCACGTTCACTCCACGTGGTGGTGTCGCTGCGAGCGATGGACTCGGGGTGGTGGCTGCTGCGTGGTGGGGAAGAATGCGGCGGCAGGCTGGGGACCAGGTCGCGTGACTCGCCGGCACTGTCTGTGTGCCGGTGCCGATGGCCGGTGGTGGGCAACCACGACGCGGATACGGCCTTGGTCTCCCCGCCGTGTTCATCGGGCGGCTGGTTCATGTCGAGGGCCCGCTCGCCCAGGTACTCGTCGTCGGTGCGGGCGCGGGCCACAGCCGAGTCGCTGAAGTGCGCGTCTACCATGTGCTTGACGACGGGCCAGCCATAGGCGTTGGCAAACATGCGTCGCACAAAGATGTTGTTGTGCGCGTCGGGCTCCAGCTTGACCAGCACCTTGCGCCACGACAGGCCAGCGTGGTAGTCGCGCGCAATCTTTTCCTCGACGCGCATGTTGGATCCATCCACAACGTCTTCGCCGGCATTGGGGTCCGTACCCTTTGGATCCAGCTTTTGTCCTTGCTTCTGGGCCGGCTTCGGTGTCTGCTCCCCCTGTTCATGGTCACCTGCGTCGCTAGCAGCCTTGGGAGGCTCTGGTCGCTCTTGCTGCTGCTTTCCAGTTGATGACCCAGTGGTCCCAGACACAGATCCAGATCCCGACACCGACTGTTGCGAGTTTGTCCTGGGAAAAGTCTTCCTCCGCAAAAACGCCGATTGCCTCCTCTTAAGAGGTGCAGGTGGGATATCTGTGGGGTGGTAGACGCGGTCATGGAAGATTGTGCGGGGGCGTTTAGACGGGTCGATGAGGTATTCGGCGTCGGCGATCTTGGGGTTGAGCACGTCGCCAGCCGACTCGAAGAAGGTGGTACGCGGCGGTGCGTTGAGGCCTCCAATTTCCTCCTCAAACTCGGAGCCTGACGTTACCTTTGCCGTGCGCCCCTCCTTCTCTGCGCCGGCCGTCGACGTCGTCGTGGACTGGGCGTCTGTAGTGAGGTTGGTCCCATCGTCCTTGGGTAGCGTCTGGCTCTTGTTGAGAATCTTCCTCTGCTTCTGCGTGACCGGTGGATTCTTCTGCGGCTCGCTGCTCTTGAAGAAATTGAAGAAGCCGGCCAGAGCTCCGGAACCAGGAACTACACCGGCGACAGCGGCAGGGGGCTGTGCCGGGGTACCGCCGGGCCCCTCGGCGCCCGGAGTGTACGATGTGGGCACGGAGCCGATGCTTGCACGGCCGTCCTCCTCCACAGCGTCATTGGCTGGCTGGGGCACCTGCGACATGTTTTCGCCGTTCTCGTTGTTACCGCCCTTTGGTGTGGAAGATCCCGAGTCGCTGGTCTGGGCGTCGGCAGCCGTGGTCAGCTGCAGTCGTTGGCGGGCCGTGGCTAGGTTCGTGCCCGTTAGCTCGGCCCAGCCGAAGCCGACCATTGTCTCGACAAGCCCGGCATCTCTCCTGGCCTTGTCGACACGGCCGAGGCCGTGCCAGTCGAGGAAGAGAAGGCAACTTGTGCGTAGGGGCACGATGCCGTCGTTGACTACGTTGGAGTAGACGGTGCGGTTGCGGAACTTCTTGAGGGCGCGGTGAGCGGGGCCCGTGGGCAGGATGCGCAGCAGCGGTTTCGACTCGGGCTGGGCGTCCCCGTACACCTTCCTGTGCGCCGACTCGCCTAGGTTGCCGACAATGGCGCCCCAACCGCTCCTCGCGAGCGTGGGTGCGCGCCACGTGAGACCAAGATCCTTTCCCGTCCGGCCAACCAGTCCAAAGTCGAGCGCAAACCTCACATACGTGGGGTTTTCGTTGCTCAGGCCAAGGAACGGCGTGGCTAGAGCGATGAAGTTGACGGGCTTGATGACGTCAAAGAACTTGGGAGAGTGCTTCTGTATGTAGGCCACGGCATAAGTCTGGACCAACCCGCCCAGCGAGTGGGCAATGAAGCTTATGCTGGTAATATTGTATGGCCGCGAGTAGCCCTCGTCGTGGTGCTTCTGCCCAGGGGTGGTTCCATGCTTGGCGGAATGGCCGGTGGGATGCGACAAGTCCTTGCCAAGGGGGAGGCATGGCTGGTCTGGGTATGTCATAAACAGCACGTAGCGTGCCAGTCGCTTGCCAAGGTACTTGATGCCGCGTTCTGTCTTGGTAGCGTTTCCTGAGTATCCTCGCACGATGACTTCTTCGTCCTCGTCCTCGTCCTCGTCATCCTCGTCGCTCTCTTGGCCCTCCTCTTGGTCATTTGCATCGCCCTTGGCGTCCTTCTTCTCGCCACTTGGCGAACTCGAGCGTGATTTCTTCTTCTTCCTCTCTGCTTTCTCCCTTGCTCGGCGTTCCTTTGCATCAATCTTGGCTTGCTTTGCAGCTGCGTCGATGCTCTCTTTGAGGAAGAGCATATCAGCGCCCAGGTTGCTATGTAGACCGTGTGTCAGGACGACGAGATGGACCTTCTTCGGTTTGGTCTGCGCTTCGGGGGCGGGTGTCTCGGAGTCGGTGCCGGTTCCAGCTCCAGTGCCGTTGCCACTCCCACTCTTATCGACGACGCTCTCGACCGGCTGATCGGGGGTGGGGTGATGGGAGACCCTCTGGGCACCCTGGTCGTCCCACTCTGGCAGACGCGGCGTGTTCCAGAGGGTTGCAGTATCCTCAACCTTGAGGTGCACTGCGCGGGAGAAGATGCCCTTCGGCTGGGCCGGATGGTGGTGGTCCTTGGCGCCGATGCTCTGCTGGTGGTCGGTGAGGTTGCCTGGCTGGTTCTCGGGCTGGGCGGAGGAGCTGGAGGGAGCGGCGAGGGAGGCGGCGATGCCGCCGAGGCTTAGGGACTTGCGGTCGCGAGCGACGAGAAGCTCGTAGCCGACGGCGACAGAGGGAGAGAAGATGACCTGGGAGGAGACGTCGACGATCCAGCTGACAGACTCATGGTCGTGGTCTGGGCCCTTGCCGAAGCCGCCATGGCTGCCGAGGCCGGCGGCCTGCCTGACGGTGTCGGGGACGACGAGCTCGCACTCCCAGGAGCCGCCGGCCTTGAGCATGGGCTCGAATTGAGGCACGCCATGGCGGGCTGGGTCGAGGAACTTTTGGTTGGGGTCAAAGGTGGAGGGGTAGGCGGCGACGGAAAGGGTGTAGGGCCCGTGGACGAAGGCGGCGCGCAAGGCAATGGCGGACGTGTTGCGGATGCGCAGGTACAGGCGCTCAGGGCTGGGCAGGATGCGGTCCTGCGAGGGCGTGTACGTCACCGTGTACCGCACCACCTCGCCAACCTTGACGCTGCCCGTCTGGTGGACGAGAAGCATCGCGTTCCTCCAGGCACGGTCCGCGTGGGCCGAGGCGGAGGGGTGTGGTGGTAGGCAGTGTGTGCGCGTGGACGGACGGACGGCCGGCGGGACGGGGCCTGGTGAGGGGATCGAGGGAAGGATGCGAGTTGCCCGTTGGGTTTGTATGTGTGTTTCGCTGCGTGGCTGTCGGTGTGCGTGAGATCAAGACTTGGCACACGACACACAGGCAACCAAGAGGGAACCCGACGATGGACTACAGCGTACGGGCGGCGGCAGTGTGGGGGCGGTTGCTGTCGGGAAACGATCTTGGGGGGTGGACGGGCGGTGGTGTGGCGGGTTTGGTGGGTTTGGTGGGTTCGTCATAGGGGGATTCGTCGATTTCTTAGCGACATAAGTACATGTGATTTCTAGACCCTGGGCTCAAGCATGGCGGCATACAATTTAGTACTTGCCTATGTCTTCTGCTTTTTCTATTTCCTCCGTCTTTGCTTCCGACGTTGATATCGTCTTTTGGTATTGATGATGGAAATGCTCTTTTCGAGGCAGCGTTGGACAAAGGAAGAGACAGTCACCGTGCATGTTACTCCGCCCGCGGATTCCTGCTGTAGTACTACTATTATTGAGAGCTGAAATGGCCGCTATAATATTCCATACTTCCTCTCCATCGATAGACACCGACCCCCTGAGCCCCTTGCCCCAACAACTATAATCCGCTGGGGAAATTGGTCATTTAGTGGACTTGGTAATACTAAGTAGCGCCTTGCCCGCTGCTCTGAGTCGGTTTTCTCGGGGTCTCGGGGTTTTATACCCAAATGTCCACCTCCCTCCCGCCGCTCCGCCGCTCTTCGTCCTCCATCTTCTTTACCACCAAGGTGCTAGATTCCGCCCACGCCACTCCATCCTGTTCCACCTTCCGGGCTTCCCGCCACAACACGGACGCGAATCCCCGGACTGCAAGACACGGCCTTGGCCCCATTGGCCCCGCTTCATGCAGTTTACGAGAGCGGTATAATTCAGTTTACAACTGCGCCTAATACTCCATGCCGCTAATACTCACCTGGAGGATGGAAAGATGGCAGTTGATAGAACTGAAACTTCAATGTTGTTAGGCCCTACTGCCAGTAGGCCAGGGTTTTACTTTCTTCCATTTAAGCCATCATCAATCCAGCTAATATTACGACGGCGTTGCATTGGTATATCTTGCCTTTATGGCAGCATATCCTCCTCTCCAGATTTCACAACTGCTCGACACCCGATTCAAGAGTCTATGAGCCGTCTGCCTGCCGGGGCCTCAACTCCAGTCTCGCCCTCAGATTGAAACGCCGCATGCGGTCTCTATGGCCATTGGGCTGCTCCCCGGAACCTATGGTAGGACCGGGAAGGGGTCGGGTTTCCACGACCAGGTTCTGGCGGACAGTACCCGGGGGTGCTTGAACTTGATCGCGGCCGAAGAGTACTGGCCGTATGTTGGGAGTAGCCCCAGGATTCACGGATTGATTCTGCGGCAACGGCAGTGCCACTGGCCCTGCGCGTTGTCCCGCGGCAAATGGCTCTGTGGAGCGCAATCCTCGTGGCGCGTGCGCGGGCCGTGCTGTTTCTTGCAACGCCTGAGCTCCGTCTCGTTGTCTTCCCAGTCCCTGCCATCTGCCTTCTGTATCTCCTGTCTCGCGGTGCTTGAGAACTCGTGCCTGTGCTACTGGCTCTTTCTGTTGTAGCATGGCCAGTCCCTCTGGTGGTCGATCTCGCCCAAGCGCTAAAAGCCCTTGCAACGCCTGCTTCATCTCGCCGGGCGGTTGCTGCTGTCTCTGTTGTTGCTGTCGCTGTTGCAATTGCAGCCGCTTCTGTAGCAGCCACTGATGTCGTCGTGACCTCTGTTGTGGTTGCTGTTCACCTCCAAGCGGCTGTCGCCCGCGTTCAGCCTGTCCTCGGGGCTCGGGGTCAGGTTGATGTAGGTTCACAGGCGCCACCAGTTGAGGCATGGCCATTGCCTCTTCCCTCAGCCGCCGTTGATAGCGTGTAAGCATCCCGGTCTGTCGTACAGTTGCCCCATGGGCCTTGGCTTGGTTGTCGGTATTGGCAGCGGCGGTAGCTTGAGCAAATGTGTAGAAGTTCTGCGGCGGAGCTCCATGGGCCGGCTGGTTCGCGGGAGGGGGCCCGGGTGCAGGATTCTGTTCTCGGCGCACTCCTTGAACACCTGCGGGATGATGAGCTCTGAGACGTCCGCGAGCGGGTGCGGGAGCATTCGCGGGATCTATGGGATGCAAGGGATATCTGGGAAATCGGTCCGGCCCCCGTACTGCGCATGCGCACTCCCACCAAAGGTTGCCGCATGACATGCAAAAGGCGGAACCACATCGGCTAGAACACACCACACCACCCGGTGGCTTTTGTCAGTAATGGGGATCTCGTCTTCGTCTTTCTTTCTTCTTCTTTCTCTTTCGTCTTCATAATGGGATTCACTCGGGGAGTCTGCTTCATCACTAACCATTGCATGTGGTCGCAACCGTAGATTCTCTGAACCATGATGCTGCAGTTGGGGCACATCTTCATGCCCTGACTGACTGCGTGGACACGGAATTTCTTGGTCTCCTCGTCGACGGGGCACTCCGTATCCTTGCCATGCCAGGTGCCCGAGCACCTCACACACGTTTTGAAGCTGCACTTGCCGCATACTGCGTACCCCTTCTCCATGCTGCGCTCGGCTGGTGGGATGAATCGCCTGCATTTCTCCATAGCGCAGTAGACTCGGTTGGGCGTCGACATCTCCTCATACCTCTCCTGCCACTTGTCCATGTACTCCTTGCCCAGCAGGTGTGTGACGTCGGCCGTCGGTATGGCTTTGGGACTACAGCATCGCGGAGGCATCGTCGCCCAGTCCGTCATGGACATGTCGAACATGGTCTTGATGCAGGTTCTGCAGATAGTGTGCGCGCACGTTGAGAGCGTGACGGTCTCCCTCGCGGCGACCTTGTCTGTACATAGCAGGCACTTAACCTGCGACGGACCGTCCATGGTTGGCCTAGGAGCTCTCGTCAGTCAGCCTACTCGTCCTATTGTTGTCTTTACACAACCATCGGGGTCACAATCCTCGGGGCGGGGGCGGGGGGATATTGGGGCTCGCCTTGTTTCGTTCACGTCTTCTTGTTCTGCCAGGATTTCCTCTTGGTCGCCCGCAAGGGCTCGAGTTATCTCGGTCCCGGTGGCAAAGACGGTGCCTCTTATTCTGCAGGTCACTATTTGTCGTATAGTCGATGAATTCTAGTCCCTCGCATACGTGCGCCTTGCCTTCAGAGAGCGTCGGTTGCCGTTGTTAGTGACTTTCACTGATGTTTTCTGAAGGTTTCTCCTGTGCCCTCAATAAACCCCCAAAATTCATTCGGGCACACGAAGTCCTAATGATTGTATGCCATTAGGGAGCTTGCCTACTGCGTGGTACTCGAGTTCCCGCAAAACAGCATTTGCCATGGAACGGTGTTCACGTTGGGGCTCTCCCGTGCCTCCAATTCACGTACAAACGTCAGTTTCACCTCAGTTCAGAGTGTGCGTTTTTCCCTTATGTATTTAAGCGTGTGTACGTCCACAAATCACCTTGATAGAATTATAAAGAATGACATGGATGACACCCAAATTCTCCTACGCAGATGGCAGCATCGCGCCTAGTGACAGGGTCTAGATGTCATTCTTACTCCAGTAATATCTCCCAAACTCTACCCTTCGAGCTTCACCATAGCGTGGCCGGTGAGCGTAGGTTTGTAATATACGTGTCCAGAAAAGCTTGACATGAAACATTCGGCGCCATTAAATGACATATTTGGCATCAGGGAGAAATCCGGGGTGTCTCAAGCCTCTCCGATAGAATGCATCTCGATACTAGGTTGGGCCAGGGGCCGCCAATCCGGCATCCCCCAAAAGGGAATCTACGTGGTTATCATATTCTTCCCCCGTCAACCTTTTAGCTGAAGATTCAGAGTTGTAGGATTCAAGTAGGGATTCCAGGGGGGCTCTCATGCCATCCTCTCCATGTCCATATGCACATGTACTATTACCCCATTCGGCACGTGCCCAAGCGATCGACGGTCTGCAGGTCAATGAGAATGAAGGTGTATTTTAGTTTTTATCAATTTTTATATTTTGTACTCCGAGTGCTTTGTGGTTTTGCTATTCAAACAATAGTTGCTAAATTTTTGCCAGCTTCTTTTTCTCCCGTTCGTTTTTGTTTTTGTTTTTGTTGAAAACTATTGCTTCTTTTGGGGCATTTGGAATTCGTCGGCTGTTTCTATCTCATTAAATTTTGGATAGGCTGATGTATGTTCTACTTGTGGGTAGGCGTTGAGGTTCCCCTGGAAGCTGAGAGGCTGTACGGTGCCTATTTTGGTTTCATCGAGTCAGTTTCAAGGCCTTTTTTTGTTTGGGAGGGGGAGACGGTCGTTCGAGGCTTACCAGTACTTGCTTGGCGTTGGATATCCTCCAGGCCAACTTGCGGACGTTTCCGTCGGCGAGGACGACTGCGGGTGCGAACTCGATACCGAACATCTCGCGGATTGCATAGACGACACGCTTGGCGTACTTACTGTCCCGCTCAACGTGACTGCCAAACGGCTCGTCGACAGTGCTCGGGGCAATGTCCGGGTCGCGGTCGAGGCAGTTCTGGACAACGGGTAGGATAGCCCTCTCAACGGCGGCCTCGTAGGCACCGGTGCCACTGCTGTTGTGGTTGTCCTCATCCTCGTTGTCAACGTCGTCCTCGGCAAACTTGGCGATGCGGATCTCAAAGGGTTCCGAGATGGTCATGGCCGTGTGCTTGCCGTCGTGGTGGTAGCGGAACTCAAAAACGCCCTGGGTCCACCACAGCTTGTTCCCCTGGAAGACGACCTCGCCCTCGACCATGTCGACATCGCTACCGTTATTGGCTGGGATGGGGTGTTCGGCGGCCGTGATGCTCACATCAGCTGTCAAGGCGTCGTAGACGCCCACGTTGGTCGGGGCCCACCGACCCAGGGACGGCACCTCAGTCACCTCGCGCGAGCGATTGTCCGTAACCATGTACAGACCAATCCAGTCGCCCTTGTTGTGATTTGCGGGGGCCCGCCATGTCACCTTGAGGGGTGTGCCATAGTCGTAGACCCTCGTCTTGACCTCCTTAGGGAACCGCGCGTTGAGGCTCTCCTTTCCAGTAGACCTGTGCTTGAAGCTCGACTGCGTTGACTCGGTACCACTCACCGATAGCACGTAATGCTTGGGGTTTAGCCCAGCTAGGTCGGGCGAGATCCGGGTAATTGTGAGGCGCGCGGGGGCTACGTTGAACAGGGCGGTCGTATCACGGACAATCGTCTTCATGCCCGAGGCAAATTTGGGGCGGGCCGTGTCGATAAAGTCCTCGACGAAGTGGGTGGTGTCATCCAGGACCTTGTCGACACTTTCCGACCACGTCTTGACCGGCGACGGGAGCTGGCGCTTGATAAACTTGGTGAGGCCCGCCTCCCTGCGGAGAGATCTACCGTACACCTTCTGCATGTGGGGGCGCTCGACATAGTTGATGAACCACAGTGTCAGGAGCTGGGTCGTCATGGCAAGAAGGAAAATAGACCTGCTCCACGTGATAAGAGCAGCACCCCAAGTCCCAGCAATACCAAAGACCCTGTCGGGGTTGTTCACGAAGCGGTAGATGGAGGTGTAGGTGAGTTTCGCTCGCTGGTCAAAGAAGAAGTCGCCACAGAACCAGCCAAACTCGCCGAGCGAGTCGTAGACACTGAAGGCCGTCCAAAGCTGGAGCGCAACTAAGCCGGCACCGAGTACATGCTTGAGCAGGACAAGGCCGTGGGTCCAGTCGTCAGGCACGTTGTACATCTTCCAACAAGCAGCCATGAATGATGCGTTGGCCATGATCTGGCATATGTGGTGCAGGCCTTTCCACTGGCGCCACGCCTCACCAGCGCTCTCGCCAAACTTAAGGAAGTGACGGGTCCACATCTTGCTCTTAGACTGCTGGTCGAGAATGAGACCTAGAGCCAGGTGATACCAGAAACGCCAGGCTAAAGCATGGACAAAGAAAGCACCCTGCCAGATAGGTGTTGATGGGGTTGCGAGTGTGAGGGCAGCTACATATGCTGGCAGGAGGATGACAGAGACATCAGGCACGCGGAACAGATCGATATTTCCCAGCCCGACCATGTCATGGACAGGGTGCGGTTCCTCCATTTGAGACATAGACAGGGCAGTGGGCTGCTGGTCTGACGGCACCTCTAGCATCAATTGGTCGTCACTCTGAGCACTCTGGATCCGAGACTCGCTCCTCTTGCGCGGGGGAGGTGGGTTGTATGTCTTCTCAATGTGTGGGTTCTCGACGGTCACGAGGAAAGCGAACTGGGCGAGGTGGGCGACGATGGAAATGAAGAGCACCTCGTAGCTAGCAGCCATCATGGAGATACCATAGAAACCGGCATAGCCAATGCTGTACATGGGGTGAGGTGCCATCTCAAACACACCATCAAACGTCAAGTCTTGATCAATCAAGTAGAAGAAGTCGCCCCAGTACCAAGCAAAGTCTTTGACGACGCGGTGAGCATCGAGCTTGACCCACAGATTGAAGCCGACGAGTGTAATTCCAAGCGCCCAGCGGGCAATTCCGAGGGCCAGTCCTTCCCCCTCAGGACGGTGTGCACAGATGATGGCAAAGAGGCAGTAGGAGACAAAGTCGCACATGAGGATGAGGTCGACCACCCTGCGGAAGACGAGCCAAGTGTTGTATTCGAGGGGCGCCTTTTCGAACTGGTAGTCCTCGGGAATCTTGGTCTCGAGCTCCGTCTTGAGAAGGTTGTAAAGCCACGGCCTGGGTTGGTTTCCGGAGTCGGGGTGCTCGAAAAGCTTCCAGCGGAGTGCCCAAGTGATCATGCGGCGGTGGTGGGACTGATGGTGGAGCAAGAGACCGATACCAGCATTGTAAGCCGCGCGCCAGAATAGGAAGATGAGGGCGAAAGCAGGTTGTTTCCAGCCAGAGGGAATCAGGTAGGCGAGGGCAATGAGGGAACCAAGGATGGCCAGGACCGCAGCATCAGACAAGTTCTTGGGCTGGCGGGGATCCAGCAGCTGCGATACCATGTCATGAGTAGTGGGCACGATGAAGACTGAGAGACGGCGTGTGAGCATTCATGATTTGGTCTCGCAGCAATGCGAGAAGCGGTAAGGGCTACGGGAATCAACCTACTTGTGCCATCGGGAGTGCGTCCGTACGTCTTTTTGGCCTTTGCCTCAGCAGAGACGGCCTCGGGCGATGAATTGGCGGTCCCGGCGCCGGCGGGTCCCACATTGTCCCCGGACGAAGCTGAGTGGGGAGCTCTTTGGCGGAGCTCGGAGGCATCGACGGCCTCCTGGTTGACGGCGTCGGTGCTCATTCTCTCAATTGGGTGTCGAACCAGTCGAAGGCTTCACACATCAATGTCTGCGTGTTGAAGTCAGACAAAAGAGGCGAGCCCGTTGAAAACCGTTGGGGACACGAAAGAAGTAGTAAGAGCGACGCAGGTGGGGTAGTAGAGAGGATGATGAGTAGGTGAAATGAGACGATGACGGGCCTAGCCGAATTGGCGAATGGATCCCCCGTCTTTTGTATGTCTACTGGGGCCCGACGAGCCGTCTTTCGACTAAGGATCAGATCGGGAGGTGGACAAGAGGGCCGGGGCGGGGATGGGGCCAGTCTGCAGAAGAGGGTTCAGCAGGCGGCCGGCGGATGGTTGTGCTGGCGTCTTGGAACGTCTCGGCTGCGGTTGCGGCGTCTCGTACTCGTATACTCGAAGCAATGTAACAGCTGCTATACTCTTCAGAGTTGGGCAGAGTGGAAGAGTGGGAGAGTGGAGAGAGGGGTTACGGCCAGTCGTGTGTTGAATCACAGCTGCAACCGAAAGGACAGGTAGAGGAGAGGGCCAAGGGGCGTAGTTATTATTCGATGCTTTGTTGAGAGGTTGCTGCATACTCGTACGGAGTGCATGGCGGACGAAATGTGGCCATGGATGTGGGAGAGCAGCCAATGGAGCTCCGTCGCCACGTCCCGCTCTTTCCCTTTTGTCAAACTCTCGCTCGCTCTTTCCCTTGTCCCGACTCCCAACAGGCAAGCAGTCAAACAGGCTAGCTGGGTTCTTTCCGTTCTTTCCCTCTTTCCCTCTTTTCCCGTTCCATCGACTTCCATCCTGACCTTTTTCTGCCTTGCTTGCCTCTTGCCTCCCTGCAAGTTTTTGCCTCAATCATCAGGTTCGTCACCTGTCCGTTTGGCACGTGAAAGTCACAGCTCGCGTGCGTCTACGTAAACATCAATTGTCACGTTGTCATGGGAGTCCGTCAAACACGCCGCCGGACTCTACAATATGCTGCTGGCCAGTACAACTTTCTATGTGCATGCATTTCTTTCCGTCCTTCCAGGCTTCCAGGCTATTACTACGAAGGGAAAGTCACGCCACACCAACAGCAATTGAATATACTCCGTACCTTGCGTACATGTATAGTTGCCTACCTGTAGAGTGCGCTCTCGACGAGCACGAAGTATTACATCCTGGGCCAGGCCAGCCTCTTTGGTCAATGGTTGTAATGCTCCGTACCCCGCTGCGGATCCCTGCTAGGTCGTCCTGTCCGTAGGCTCCGCGGCCTTGTTGCCAAGTGTCACATGCCTCTGTACTAATTGCCAACTGCAGCAGGGCTGCTCACGAGAGCAATTCTCTAGTTTCCACTCTCTCTCTCTGCATGCTTGTCGCAGAACGAAGAGCCCGTTCTCCGGTGTTGGCATGCCAAATGACCGCCGCGACATGCATGGGAATTGCAGTGCAGATGCAGGCGACACATACCGTTTACAGCTTCCTTTGTCCCATTTGCTCACCTGTCGATGACGATCCGTTCTCATTCAGCAACGTCAGGGCTTCTCGTCTCGTTTGCCCCACGTCCCTCCGTGCTGCGCCGTGTGGGCGGGGGTTGGGGTTACCAGTTTCCTGCACGCCAAAATCCTAGCGCGCTGTGCGATGGCCTGGAGTGGTGTGGACTTAGCTCGAGTTATATGCAACAAGTATGCCAAAGTCTGCCATTGATGCTTCTGCCACGCAGGCGTGCATATTAATGCTACCATTAATTCATTATTATTATTATAAATGACAGTACTTTGTATTACCAATGTAGTAGTATCCTCAAGTGTAATGGCTCTGGTAGGAGCTGGAGATGGAGGAGGATCTTGTTTGCCCTTGCGGTGGCATAGCGGCCTCCAAAACACAGCAGACTTTCAAACTTTGTATTTCAATAAAAGCCCTCCCAACAACCTTATCATTTGCACTCATAGTAATTCAACCAGCCTCACGAGTCTTCAAAACAAATCGTTATCAATATTACAGAACGCTGGATAAGCTGTACTATGTTGTCGCCTATGCTCTCGAGCCATCACACGCACGAATAGTTACATTGTGGTGCCGGGTATGCCGCGAGGCTCCACCGATGTAGGAAGTTGGAGCTCCTTCTTCATCGTGTCTATGAGCATGTACACCTTGCATAATCTCAGCTTCTCTTAATGGGCTTGCGTATACGACCTTCCGAGTCAGTCAGGTAGTAATTCGTGGGGGATTGGGAAAAGAGGCAATACAGGTGCAATGTGCTCTGGGGGAAGACCTCAGCACATGGCCAACGAAGACCAGCGATTGCCAAAACGTCACGACGAAACAGCCCTCAAGGATCTAGGTGGAGAGTAACATGAGCAGGAGAAGGAATGATTTCTTTTTTCGTTACACCCGTGTCCCCAAATACCCCGTGGAAAGAATCTAAACAATTTACGTGGCCTTCTTGGCAAACTCCACCTTGAGAATGAGATGCTTGAAACCAAACCCGTCCATCTTGTTGCACGCCTTGACGGCATCCTCGCGGTCCACAAAGCTGATAAAGGCGAAACCCTTGGCCATGCCCGTATCGCGGTCCTTTGCAAGGAAGACCCTGGTGACGCGACCGAACCTCTCGAACATGTCGCGCAGCTCGCCCTCCTCTGCCATTTCGGAAACCTAGAAGAGGAATGTCAGTATACAACTTGAAGAACATGAAAAACCAACACTCTCCTTCTCCCTGCCAGTAGGGAACGACGGCAGGGGTAAGAAAGACTGTCAAGGGGCAACTCACGTTAGTGACACGTAGGGTAGCAAAGTCGTCGCGGTCGCCAAACTTGGAGCCGGCACCGCCCATGCGCTCTCCGGCGGGGCGGTCCCCACGGAGGGCAGGAGGCACGTAGGAACCCTTCTTGTCGCCACCGCCGGGGCCGGCAGCGGGGCTGGGCTCGTCGCCCATGCCGGCAGCAGGGTCGGCGGATCCTGCTGCACCCACGGGGGCCATGGTGTCCTTGTACGGGCAGCGGGCGGTGAAATGCTCTCCGCTGCAAATACGGCACTTGACCTTCTTGTCCTTGAGCTTGTCCTTGAGCTGCTCCTGCTCGGACGATTCGTCCTTGGCGTCCTTGCGCCAGTTGATGCTGGGGCGGAAGATGATGTTCTCGCCGACTGAGGTCGTGTCCGTCGTGGGGCCCTTGCCGTCCTTGGCGCTCTGGCCAAACTTGGGCCACGTCTTGCGGTCGGCCACTCGCGGGTTCACCGTCTCCTTGTGAGTCGTGTACCGCACACGCCGCGTCGTCTTGACCTTTTGGCCGTCTTCGTTGATGCGGTACGAGATGACCGTCTTGGTGCCATCCTTGTTCGAGATGGTCTGGGTGGGGGGGAGCTCCGACGTTGTCTCCTCAATGTCGTCGTCGTCGGCCCAGTCGTGCCTGCCCGTTCGTGTTAGCCCATCCTACCAGCAACGCGCACAGAATTTTCGGCTTCTTCTTCTCCTTCGTTTGCTCCTCCATATTTTTTTTGACGCCCTTGAAAAAAAGGATCTCCATCTCGACGTACTTGGGCTTGTTTGCGACGGCGGAAGCCATGGTGAATATTTGCGCGCTCGTGCGACTTTTCTAGGGATTCGTATATTCTCGGTATCGAATATCGAATAATTCCCAGGGCGGCGACGCTGGTTGAGTCGACAGGGAGGGGTCGGCGGGCTGAGGATGCGATCGTGGGGTTTCTTCAACCAGTTGGAAATTATCGTTTTTCGTGGTGTGCTGGTGATAATGGTGGGGCACAGAATGCATTCCTCAGCCACAGCCCACCATTGAACAAGAAGAGGAGAGAAATCAAGTATGGCGGCGCTGAATGTGGCTTGAATACGGCACTCACGTGATGGACGCGCGCCAGCTTTCCTATCCTACTTCGTCCGAGCTGGGCTGCACGGCTACGAGCGGTTCGCCACTTTCTTAGCGGGCCGTGGCAACGTGGATGCATGCCCGGTTCCGTCCTAGTAATCCTGTGACAGGCGAGAATAGCAGCAGAAAACTCGATATCCTACCGACTCCTTGGCTGCAATACTGCGAATATCGGTAAACCGGCTAGGGCAAAAGTGTATTAGTGATGACCTTGGCATCCTGGGATCCTTTGCGACACTTGTTGGTACCCAAAGTGTTTGAGTCCTTGGCTCAGCCCCCCTGGGGCGTACGTAATCACGCGAAAGACCACATGAATAAGAGAAAGTTGATCGCCATTCCCCGGGGGCAATAGAGTTTTCCCGTACCATCTAATATCTCCTCCATCTATCATCTGCGCATCTCTCCGTCTTGGATATTGTCGGAATCAACCACGACGAAACCATCAAACGAGCTCCGCGAATAGCAACATACGCCACCGACCGCCGGTCTACCTGTTCCAATATCTCACCGACCCCAGAAGGGAGTAAGCTGTTGCCGTGCACCCCGGGCCGTCCAATAAGCGACAGTCCATACTACGACATTTCCTGACGCCCCTCCCTCCGCCACGCTTAAAGCGCCCTGGCAGTATGTCTGGCAAGGACGACAAGAGCAGCCAGCCGCCGCCGTATGACGGAGGTGGTGGTGCTCCCTCAGCCCCGCCGCCGACTCACTACGCGGCCGGCGGGTACCAGGGAGCCCCCCCCGGAGGACCTCCCCAAGGACCTCCTCCCGGGCAAGGCGGTTTCTACCCCCAGGGTCCCTACCAGCAGCAGTACCAGAGCGGCCCTCAGGGAGGATACTACGGACAGCAGCAGTACCCGCAACAACAGGGACCGTACCCGCCGCAGGGCCAGCCGTACTACGGGCAGCAGCAGCAGTACCCTCCTCAGCAAGGGGGTTACTATGGCCAGCAGCCGTACGCCCGGCAGCAGGATCGCGGCGGCGGTGCCGGCACCGGCCTGATGGGTGGTCTGGCCGCCGGTCTGGCCTGCTGCTGCTGCCTCGACTGTTTGTTCTAAGCGCGAGTGCGGGGTTTGATTCTCTCCTTTATGATTTTGTCTTCGTTTTTCTCTTTATACCGATTTCCTGGGCGGCCGGATCTCTCCAGGTGTCATTTTGACACGTATGCGACGAGGAGTTGTTGGTGTCTTTTTCTTTTGTCCAGATACTGCTGCTGAGCTGTGTTCGATGTGTCCATGACTTATGGGGTCGGTCGAGCAGGGACAGCGGAACTTGTACTGATATTTATCACTCTCTAATTCAGAATTAATAGGGGAAGAATACATGTTAGTTGGAATGTACGAGGAATGCCTTCGCTGCGAGTAGCTGATGATGACCAATTATGTAGTCGTACTCGACAGGTTCGCGCATTCGGGGGTTATCTCCGTGTACCTGCATAGTAGTATTGAAGTGAGCTGGCACCAACAAACCAGTTTTCTACTTCGCACTGGTAAGTTGCTGGGTAGAATTGCACGTTGAATGAAATTGCGATAGCCTGACAACGTCGCCTTTTTAAAATCCTTTATTTCTTTGAGTAAGGGTCCATACGCGGATACCACTGCCGGCAGGGATTTGGTGGGGAAGCCCACCTGACTGGTAACGCCGAATTATGCGTAGGTCTCGGTACGAGTATTATCGACCCCAATGAGTTTGACGTACTCGTAATAAACTGGACTGACATTAGGAGTCCATGCTGTTGATCACTAGGGAGACTGGAATCTGCCGAGTTGGACGAAGCTGGTTGGCTCGGTTGGTTGACAAACAAGCAAGGTCGACAATTGGCGCCAAATGCTCCATGGGGCAATCAGTATTACCAGGAGAAACAGCTTGTGGTCGTCTATGATGTATCGTACAACTGGAGACGGACGGGTAGACGGCAAGCTGCCCGAGGATATAGCAGTGATCACACACAAACAGGCGGCCATGGCGTAAGTGCAGAGTCATGATAATGCAGCCCCGGGCAGCCACTCGCCATTATCTTGTGCTACCGGAATGCACAATTATTGAGTGCTCGGAAAGTCATCGCACAAGGGAGAAGTTGGATGGCTCAGACTCGGGCATTGTACTCCGCAGTCGTCGACGATGGGTGATCCTTGATTGTGCGTTGCCCGGTGGCGGGTGGTGCGATTACGTCGTGGTGCAGTAGCGAGGGAGGGAAATGGCCATTGCATTGGTGGTGCAGCGCTCGGTGGTCCCATGGCGAGACTAGCAGAAGGCAGAAAACAGGGACACAAGCGTATCGCCATTTCGCCCCCCGCGGCTCCCCACCATTCCCCCCTAATACGCTGTACCAATATGGTACGAGGTCGCGCGAGCACAGACAATCAGTCGCAGTGGTCGTGCGAGACAACTATTAATACTTTTCCGGACTCGTAAACCATGGTATTCCTCGACTGGATGACACGCAATGTAGGATGAAACCTACAGACGCCAGGAATCAGGAACAGGGCGCTTACGTAGCGCTGGAGCTTGGCCTTGGGGTGATGGAAGGAAGCGCCCCCTTTGGCGGTTGTTGATGCAGTTGGCAGTGCGCTGTCGATGGCACTGAGATGCTGCAGGGCTTTGGGGGCTGCTGTGGGTCCCGCGCTGAAGGCCAGAGCTCAGGGGGGGGAAAGCGCCTCAGAATGGCTTGGCTGGGTGCAACCACAGGCCATCAGAGGCTAAAATTTAGCGAGGCGAAACTGCGCGGCGGCGCTGGAAACACAGAGCCACAGGGCCCCAGGGCATTGCGCCGGCCCATGGCCAATCAAGCCACTGATATCATTGATCTGAGCGCCCCCATGCACTTGGCCTGGGAAGGCGGAAGGCTCCCGGTTTTGGCTCTTTGGGCTCTCTTTTGGCCCTGGGACAAGGGCAGATGGCAGCCAATTGGCAGGCAGCTGCCAGGCTTTAATGTACGTCGACGTATTATGCGTACTTCGTACTCGTGCTTCAATGTATTAGAGCTAATAATGCTGCGATCCCTTCCCCCATCTATATCCCACACGGCGGCCAATGACGCTATGACCCCCCAGCATCTTTTGACTTCTTCCGTTTTGTTCATCTGCCTCGACTATTACTGCTACTAGTATTTTATTTACCCCCCTCTGGACACGCAAGCACACACACACACACACACACACACACACTGGGCTGTGTTGGTCTTGTTCATTCTCTTCTCCTTCTTTCTTCGTCAGTTGTCGCTGCTTTGTTCCTCCGCCACGGCTTCTCCCCTTCGTTTCACCTTTGTTCTCCTGTTCAGCTGCCTCTTTGTTGCTAGCCAGAGTCGTCCCACAACCTACCTCCTACAAACTTCTACGACGACTCTCCTACCACGCACGATCTCTCCTTACGACTCTGACACCTACGACCCTTCCGCTCTACGACAATCATAATATCTCTTTACTGTCTCATCCTTGCGACGACCGCGAACCCTCGATACATATATCAGTACATCGCTGCCATCATCCTTAGCATGACCAGCTCGTTCGCCTCTGCTTGACGACAGCATCCGACACTTCTGGGCGAGCGCCTCCTCCACTTGCCGCCCAAGGAGACACCCCTCCCACCCTTCTTGGCCCATTGAGGGGCAGCGGCCGCCGTCATGGACATGATGCCCAATAATGCCACCGACATTGTGCTCCGTGATTCAAGCGAGGCGACCGTCTTCGGGTCCCACTACCTCTGGAATAAACTGGCGGCCATGCACAATAGGAGAAGCACGTCGACCCCCGGTGGTGCCCAGGCGGATCAGGGAATAGGTATCATTGGTTTCCTTACTGCCCTGGTCGTCGCCAGCATCGTCTTTACTATTCAAGTCACCTTGTTCCTTCTCTTGCGGAACAAGCTCGCCCGAATCTTGTAGGTCATTCGCAAACATCCCTGACCCCCTCCGCCAGCTACTAACGTTGCCATCTGCCCTCGCAGCAAACCCAAAACCTACCTCGTCCCCGACCGTGAGCGGACAGAACCTCCTCCGTCGGGCCTCTTCTCACTCTTTGCAACTCTATTCAAGTACAACGACCGAGAAGTCATCAACAAATGCGGCCTCGACGCCTACTTTTTTCTCCGTTATCTCAGGACTCTGCTCATCATCTTCACGCCCATTGCCTTCATCGTCCTCCCCATCCTGATCCCCCTCAACTATATCGACGGCAAGGGCCAGAATATCGAAGGCGACGCCAGTAGCAACAGCACCAGCCATACGTCCAATTCAACTGTTGAGGGTCTCGACACTCTTGCCTGGGGAAATGTCAAAAACACACACACCAAGCGCTACGATGCACACCTGCTCATGGCCATACTGGTCGTCATTTGGGTGTGCACCGTCTTCTTCTTCGAACTCCGCGTATACATCAAGATTCGACAAGACTACTTGACCAGCGCCGAGCATCGGCTACGCGCCTCGGCAACCACGGTTCTGGTGAACTCGATCCCTACAAAGTGGCTTAGCGAAGAGGCTCTCCGTGGTCTGTTTGACGTGTTCCCAGGTGGAGTGCGCAATGTCTGGATCAACCGCGACCTGACAGCGCTTCTCGACAAGATTGAGCGCCGAGACAAGATTCACGACCAGCTAGAGCAGGCCGAGACAGACTTGATTAAGGCGGCCAAGAAGTCCCAAGTCAAGAAGAAGAAAGCCGAGGACAAGAAAAACAAGCGACGGGAGTCCAAGGAACAGAGGGCTGCTCGGGATGCCGAGAAGGATGCCAAAGCCCGCGAGATGGCCAACAGCGGCCAGGGAATCACCGCCGGAGACACCAACGAAACGCCCCATCTCGAAACCGGCCTTGAGAAGGGCCTGCGCCTCAACGGAGAGACTGTCAAGCCCTCCAAGCGAAGTGACTCCAAGCGCCGTAAGATGCACCTTGGTGTGCCGCTGGTGAAGCTGGGCAACGGTGTCAAGGGTGCAGTCTACAAGACTGGGAATGGCACCGGCAACACGTATGAGACGTCCAACGGCTTCATAGGGATCGACAACAGCGACCCGCGCAACACATTCTCGATGGATAGGGGAAGCAGGACAGGCAAGGTTTCAAGTGAAGTGGATCCTTCTTCGTGGCCTACTCCTACCTCGGCCGAGCACGAGCCTAGGCGCTCACGATCAAACTCGGGCGGCTCCGCCAAGCTGATCCCAAGCAAGAATCCGGTCCAAGAACCCGAACCGTGCAAGGCCCGCCGGCTGGAGCACATTGACGAGCAGCGGCTCAACGACGACCCCAAGTTCTGGCAGTTCTGGAAGCCCCCGGCTAGCGGCTATGCCTCTCCCATCCCGCAGGGGCAGGAGGCAGCCGACTACATGGCCAAGGCGGCATCCGACAAGAAGTCGTTCTGGCAAAAGTTTAAGCAATCGCTGCCATTCATTGGTGGCGAGGAACTCGAGCCCCTGGAGTATGAGCCGGCCTGCAACCCCGGCCACGAAGTTGACGAGGATGAGTATGATGCGGAGTGGTCCAAGTACCTGAAGAAAAAGCAGCGTCCCACGCACAATCTGCCACTTTGGGGTGTCCAGGCTTTTCCTGGCATTCCATGGGTGACCAAGAACGTGGACACCATATATTGGTGCCGAGAGGAACTCGCCCGTCTCAATGTCGAGATCGAAGAGGACCAGCGACACCCCGAACGGTACCCGCTGCTGACGTCGGCCTTTATCCAATTCGAACACCAAGTGGCCGCCCACATGGCTTGTCAGAGCGCAATCCATCATCTTCCGAAGCACATGGCTCCTCGTATCGTCGAGATCTCGCCCAAGGACGTCATCTGGGACAACATGGCCATGCCGTGGTGGCAGGAGTGGCTTAGGACAGCCCTCGTCGTTGCCCTCATTCTCGCCATGGTTGTCTTCTGGGCTATCCCCGTCGCCTTTACCGCATCGCTCAGCCAGCTTGACGAGCTCATCAAGAGCAACAAGTGGCTTTCCTTCCTCAAGGCCAACGATGCTGTCCAGACAGTTGCGGAAGCTGTTGCGGGTGTTCTGCCTGCTCTGCTCCTGGCCCTGGTACTGATTCTTGTCCCCATCCTCCTCAGGTTCTTGGGCAGTGTCAAGGGATCTAAGACTGGTGCTCAGAAGAACGAGTTTGCTCAGATCTTCTACTTCCTCTTCCTCTTTGTCCAGGTCTTCCTCATTGTCTCGGTGGCATCCTTCTTCGCGGCCAGTATCGATAAGCTCGTTGAGAATGTCTCGGAGAAGCTTGACAGCGTGTCAGCGGTCCTGGACCTTCTCGCGACGAATCTGCCCAAGGCTGCCAACTACTTCTTCACATACATGATCCTGCAGGCGCTGTCTGTGAGCTCCGGTAGACTGCTGCAGGTCGGAACCCTGTTTCAGTGGTACATCTGGGGACGAATGGTGGACAGCACAGCGCGGAGCAAGTGGAAGCGCAACACGAAGCTCAATACGGTCAACTGGGGCACTTTCTACCCCGTGTACACCAACTTTGCGTGCATAGGCATCGTGTACTCGGTGATTGCACCCCTGATTTCGCTCTTCGCCATCATCACCTTCAGTTTGTTGTGGATGGCAAACCGTTACAACATGCTGTATGTCACACGGTTTGAGCACGACACGGGTGGTGTGCTGTACCCGCGCGCCATCAACCAGACGTTTACCGGCATCTACTTCATGGAGCTATGCATTGCAGGCCTCTTCTTTATTGTAGATGACGCCAAGGGCGGAACGCCGTGCACAACACACGGCGTCATCATGCTCGTCGTTCTGGGCCTGACCATCCTATACCAAATCCTGCTGAACCTCTCATTCGCACCGCTGTTCCGCTACTTGCCGATCACGATTGAGGATGAGGCGGTGCTGCGAGATGAGGCGTTCCAGCGGGCTCAGAACCGCCGGTTCGGCATCGAAGAGGTGGACGAGGAGAAGGCGGCCGGAGGGCACAGCCAGCTAGAGCCACTCAACTCGTCCGCGGCTCGGGACCACGAGGAGGATGACACCACCGACAACGGCGAGCAAAGCGACATCGGCGAAGGCAAGGAGTCGTGCGAAATCGAGATGGGCGAGATGCGGAAGCGCGAGCGCAAGCAGAAGCAAAAGCAGAACCTTCGCATCCTCGATCCCGTTAAGCAGGTGGGCGGATGGGCCAAGGGCGGCGGCCGACAGATCCGCAAGATTACGTACACGGACAGCAACGCGGTCGATTACCGGCGCAGGCGGCACCAGCGCAACATCGACGCGCAGCGGGCGATTGGCGATGCCCTGTACGGCGGCATGAATGACGACATTGAGGACCTGACGCCCGACGAGAGGGACGTGCTGGTCCGGCACGCTTTCAAGCACTCGGCGCTGCGGGCCCGGCGGCCAGTGGTCTGGATCCCCCGCGACGACCTGGGCATCAGCGACGACGAGATCCGCCGCACCGAGGCGTACAGCGACAACATCTGGATCAGCAACGCGGGCACGGCGCTCGACTCCAAGTACCGCGTCGTGTACGGCAAGAACCCACCCGACTTTTCTGAGGTGGACGTGATCAATCTCTAGGTGCCCTCGGGCAGTGCACTCTTTCTTCCTTTTCTTTGCTCATCACCCCCCACTCGCTTTTTGGCATTTCTTTTCATTGCAAGCATCCATTCCATGGCGTTTTCTTACATTGTTTGTAATTATTGATTTTGTGTACGTTCTTTTGCTTCCTACTACGAATACTAGTAGTATTGCCTACAGTATTAGTAGACCTAGGATGCCGTCCCTCCAGTGGGCAGGAGTTACATGGTATAGCATAGATAGACTGCAAGGCGGGGGGGCAGAGTCATACCTAGTGTAACAGGTTTACAAGCATTACAAGCTATTAATACTTTTCAATCAGAGTGCGTGCAGCCTATGTCGTGTCCATGCTGGATAAAATCGAGCCAAAGGAGAAACTTAGCCACCGGCAGGGCCGTGTGAGGCAAAGAGTCAATTGGAGAAGAATATAGAGTAGATTGTGTTGTTGAAAAGCGGTCCAACGCCGATTATTTTTATCATCTATGAATGTGGATAGGTATGCATGAGATGCCTAGTAGTATGTAACAGTGGAAATGAAAAAGGAGCGCTCTCATCTAAATACGTTGAACAAAGGAAAAATGCATGTGACCGTCCGTCAGCCGACCCTTTCTGTACCTGTCTTTGTCTCTTCTTTTATTTCTCGGACCGAGACTGCTCGAGTTGGCGTCTACGCTGTTCATCCTTGCGGGTGAGCTCCAGCTCGTCACATATGAAGCGGTTGAACTCGGTGGGGTTGTCGAGGTAGAGGTGGTGTCCAGCCTTGGAGATAACGGCGACCTTTGCGGAGCCGTTCTCGCGACGCTTCTCGTCCTCGGTGGCATCGGCGAGGGCGTCGGCGCGGGCCTGCTTGAGCTTCTCCTCTGCGGCGAGGCCGCCCGCGGCGTCCATCCAGTCGTTCTCGCCGTACATGAAGACGACGGGGAAGCCGGTCTCGCGACGGGCGCTCGGGGCAGTGGTGCTACCGCTGCTGGCGGGGAGGGCCTGGCGGCCGACGCCCTGGATGCGGTCGATGACAGGGCGACGGGCGTAGGCGCCAGGGGCGAGGATGTAGGCGAGAGCGTATTCGCCGGAGCCGCGCTGGCGGAAGATGGAGAAGGCGTAGTCGTGGAGGGCCTGGGCCTCGTCGGAGGGGAGGTGGTTGAAGCGGCGGGAAGTCCAGCCGGAGACGAAGCGGGGGCCGAGCGGGCCGGTGAGACGGACGATACTGAAAGGGGAGATGTTGGCGTCCCACAGCCAGACGAGCCAGCTGGGGAGGGGTCGCTTGGGCATCATTGGGGGCGTGGCGTTGGCCGAGGTGCCCGTAGCGGAGGGCGGGGGCGGGGCGTGCTTGGGCTTGAGGGTGGCTGTGTCCTGCTCCTGGCCCGGGTGGGCGTGGTGCTTGGTGGTGACGTGTTCCTGATCCTGTGTGAACTCGTTCTCGAGCGTCGACTCCTCGGGCTCGGGCATGGAAGCGTCGACGGCGTAGGGGTCCTTGGGGATGCCGACGGGGGAGGCGAGGATGAGCTTCTTAAGGTGGCCCGGGTACTTGAGGGCGTAGGAGACAGCGAGGTAGCCGCCGAGGGAGTGGCCCATGAGGGTGAAGCGGTCAATCTTACGGGCGATGCGCCACTCCTCGAGGGCGTCGACGAACCACGACTCAGCCTCCTTGACCTGGTCCTCCTTCTCCTTCGCGTGGATCTTGAATGGCGGGCGCGACGAGTTGCCCATGCCGAGCATATCGAGGGCGTAGAAGCGCAGGCCGGGCATGCGGGTGATGGGCTCGAAATTCTTGTAGAAGAATCCCAGACCGGCACCGTAGCCGTGCACCATGACAAGTGTCTCTTCAGCCTCCTCGCCCTCGCGCGAGATGCACAGCTCGTTGAGCGCACGATTGCGGCCCGACAGCTGGACCATTGTGCGACGCCACACGCGCGTACCGGGGGGGTACGACGACGGCGCGTCCACGGCCGAGGGGTCCGCCAGGGTGTCGATGGCCTCCTTGAGATCAGGCATGAAGCGGAGGACATTGCGCTCCGCCATCGGGGGGGTGACGGAACTCCACTACAGAAGACGCATTTTGTTAGTTTTGGCCGTGTATAGTAGGAGAGAAAGAGAGAAAACGTACCCATTGGTAGGCGGCTTCCTTGTAGCCGAGAGGGAAAAAGGCGGAGGCCGTGGCGGCCTGCCTCTGCTGCTGCTGCTGGGGAGCGGTGGACATTGTGGAGGAGGAGCTGGCCCTGATGGTGTTTCCAGTCGAGATGTTGGTGGTGCTACCGCTGTTGCTATTGCTATTGACTATGGTGGTTGTGCTGGCGCTGCCGGTGCAGGCAGACGGGTTCGAGTGGGATGCAATGGCGGTGATGCGTCGCGAGGTGTGGAGGATGGCCGAGGCGGAGTGTTGCTTGAGCATGGCGGGCAGCGTCCAGCGCTAGTATATATAGCAGATGCCCATAATCCGACAGGCAGCAGAGATCTATGGGGACCGATCCGGTACGGTGGCAATGCGCGCGGCAACGGGAGGGAGGGTCTACGCAGGTACGTACGACTGCCTGCTGCTGCTACTCCGGCTGACGTGACGGGGATAGACGGGACGGGCTTTGGCGAGGATTTCGGAGTTAACGTTGGTGGCAGTCGACGGGGTTTAATGGCAGCGGACTCCGCCCAAGAGTCCGCGGCGTGGCGCTCAATTGGGATCGCGGATTACGGGATACGTGGGTGGTCTTGTCGAGATAGCAAGATGGGTAGCAGCGCTTCGGGTTCCGGTGGGAATGGTTGGTTGGTTGTTGTACGGAGCGAGGAGAAACCAGTAGAAGTCGAAGTAGTAAGAAAAAGGGGTGGGAAGGGAAAAAAAGAGGGAGAGGGAGAGTTGGGGGACCCAGTTGGACGGTCATGAGGCTTTTGCCATCTGCTTGGTGCTGGCTCTCATGGGAATCGAGATACGTACTGCGCTGTACCTTGGGTCTCGGATCGACTCCATTTGTTGGCATTTGTTGGGCCTGCTTTTTTTTCCCTCCCCGGTCCATAAGGTCCATAATAACAGCCAACAGGCTTGAGCAGACTTGCGAAGTAATAATGTACTCCGTAGCAAAGACACGCCGGGCAGTCCTGGGCCGCCATAGGGCAATTCTCATCGGGCCATAATCGGACGAGATGGGATTCTACGGAGCCTGCACCAGCCACAGGTCAACATCGAGTCAAGCCACAGTACCTAATACTAGTACTCCGTACATGTATACTACTCGTAGGCACTAACCTACTAGTAGTAGTACTTCGTACTATTCGTACCTGCTTGCCTGCCAACCTGCCTAAGTAGTAGGAAGTACAGTACTCCGTACCTAGGTTGCTAGGCTCTCGCCCCCCCCCCAACAGCCAGACTACAGTGGACAACCCAACGGTTCCAGCGGTCATCGTCCCATCATTATCCCCTGTGGCCCCCGAAGTGGTGCCATGCGCCATTGCGCCCCAAGCAAGCACCTCCCTCCGGAACCTCGAAGTGGCGGTGGCTGGAGCTTAACGACGAACCTCGAATTGCCTAGGTTTGTGCTTGTCCGCCTTTTTACTCTGCATGACGGCATCACCATCAGCAGCAATCACCTACGAACCATACCTCGGACGACGACGACGACGACGACGACGACGGCGGCGGCCCCCCTCCTCACCTAGACACACAAACACACACATACACACATACACGCGGATTCCTACGACCTAGATTACCCCTCCGCATCCCTACCGCCTTGCCGACTCCATACCCCGACCACGTCTGCATGGTCGTCGGCTCCTGGTGAACCCGGGCTGTCTCCCAGCAAAAGCAGGGAGCAACAAAAGGGAGACCAGCAAAAGGACCGACACACGTATAATATATATATATATATATATACATATAGGCCGACAACAACCGATATATATATACAGACGACACTGCGAAACCGAAGGAAGCCACAATGACCAGAGACCTCGACTCCATGGTCAAGGGCGCCGCAACGGCCACGGCGACAGCCAAGGGCGGCGGCAACACGACCAGCCCCATAACGACACAGGCACAGGCAGGCAGCGGCGGTGCTGACGCGACCAACAACGCGCCCAACACACCGTCAATGGTGTACCTCAACCTGCTGATCCTCGAGGCGTCTCTGCGCGCACAGTTCCTGGAGCTGCGCGCGCGGCGGCGGCACCATACCTTCTTCCTGACGCTGCTGACGCTGTGGATCGCCACCTTTGGCTACCTCGTCTTCCTGGCGCCGCGCGAGGACGGCCTGGGCGTTGGCGGATCCATCTACTGGGCCGTCGAGGGCGCCCAGAAGGTCTGCCTCATGGGCGGCGTCACCACCGCCATCCTCGTGTGGGCCGTCGGCATCTGGGAGCGGGGCATCCGCTGGCCGCGCCGCTGGTTCGCCATCTCCAATCGCGGCCTCCGCCCCTTCAACTGCAAGCTCGTTCTCGCCCGCCGGCCCTGGTACGCCGAGGCCGTCTCTACTGCCGCCTTCTTCCTCACCTACGGCCTCTTCTCCCACACCGCCTCCTCGTCCTACCGCTACGTCGACGCCGCCCTGCTGCGAGACGTCCAGCGCGAGCTCAACCTCACGGGCGACTCCCACCCCACCCTCGTTACGGGTAACCCTAACAGCCTGAACCACACCAGTAATGATGACATTGTCTCTTCCTCCCCCTCCACTGCTGCTGCCGGTCACGAGGAGGACCTCGCCCCAGGTGGTGACTACGTGAAGCTCCTCCTCCTCGCCAAGCCCTTTTCCCCCACCTTCCGCGAGAACTGGGAGCTCTACCGAACAGAGTACTGGGAGCGCGAGAACGAGCGCCGCGCCCTCCTCCGCGCAAAGGTCAAGGAGCGTGACCGCGCCATCGCCAAGCAAAAGTATGGCTGGTTGTGGTGGCTCCCCGGCCGCCGCGCCCACTCCCAGATCCCCCCTCACTCCCACCACACCTCCCACTCTGCCGCGCCCGGCGGTAAGCCCACTCACCTCCACCCCCACTCGCGCCATCACCCGGAGCGCAAGCGCCGCAGCAGCAGCAGCAGCAACAGCGTCCTCCGCGCCCGCCGCGGCTCCGCCTCGTCCTCTCGCAGCGCCACCCCTGTCCCGGGCCTCGACTCGGACGACAACTCGGCCGCCGCCGCACCAAAGAAGGCCGCCACGACGGCGTCGCGTAGGAAGCCCTCCGTCTCCTCCTCGGCCAGGCCAAAGAAGTCGGCGGTGGCCGGCGGTGACTCCCGCTCCGTCACCCCCGATATACCCTCCCCGCTCGCCATGGAGAGGTCCGCCTCGTCCGGGTCCATGTCTCGCTCCGAGGCCGACGACGATGCCTCTACCACGAGTGGTGCCAGTGGTCGCGTTCTCAGGAGTTCGTCGTCTAGGAAGTCATCAGACCGGTATAGGTGATCGGTCTTGTGTCTTGTCTTTGTCATGATGGGGTTCCTGCTTTTTGTTGTTTTCTTCCTTACTTTCATCGTTCTTGTCTCAGCATCATTATCATGCCTTGGGGTTGCAGCTTCTGCTTTCAATAAAAAGTCGATATACATCTACATATCTTGTCTGTTGTTGACGTCTTCCCCCCGGCGGCCCTGCCAGAGGCTCTCCTCAATACCCTCGCACGTTGCCAGGCATCTTCACCGTGTAGAGTAGTTCACCTTGTCGATGGCACCTAGAGCTGACCTTGCTACGCCCGACACATCACAGAGGCGCAAGTAATTGAACAGTATACAATGTTTTTTCGTCTTTCATCGTCTTATAATGCCCGTCGAGTAGACATGTAAACAGGGTTGTAAACAGGGTAAACGCTTTCATCCCCCATCGTGTGCCCCCAAGAAAAAAAAGCAAGTAGTACATAGCCGGGTAGTTGTTCAAAAGGAAAAAAAAACAAATGGGCAACGTGATATATACATGAGTAGTAGAGAGAATATGGGGGTGTTAGGATAAAACAACAAGGAAAAGTAGAAAGGGCCGTTCGTGGCCGTTGAAAATGAAGGAGATATATATCTGTGGGTATGCTTTATGATGATGCTGGTTTGGGAATCTCCCATATAAGGACAATGACCGAGTCCTTTGTATCTGAACTCGATGACGACGAGCCCTTGCTGCTGCCACGGCCAGCTTTGTGCACGTAGGCCTGCCACACGGACCCGTCCTTTGTAGTGGCGCTGTCCATGAGGCGCCAGACGTCCCTGCGTCCCGTCCAGGTGATTTGCGCACGGTCGACGTGATCCTTGTTGTCGTCAATAATGATACGGTCGGGCGTCTGCGGCGTCTTCTTCTTCTTCTTCTCCTGGGAGGTCGTCTCGGCGGCGGGGATATCCCCGGACACGTCCTTGCCGTGGGCGCCGTCGTCATCCTCGTTGTACTGCTCGTCGGCCGGGTTGTGCACCTCGACGCCGTCTGGGTAGTGGGTCAGGGAGACGCCGTTGACCAACACCCAGCCATCGCGGAAGAGATAGCGTTGCATGAAGCAGGCCTCGCCGCACACGTTGGTCACCAGGTGGGCCTTGTTGACGTCTAGCAGGTGGCGCTCGGCGTACCGGCGTAGCAGCAGCGGCTGAAGACCCATCTCGTAGGCATCGGACTGCGTGTCTGCCACAGCTGCCTCGTCATTGGGCGAGAAGAAGCCCGGTAGTACGTGCATGTTCATGTCTGTGTTCTTGAGGATGCACGTCTGCAGCAGCTCGTCCCAACGCTTCGAGGTGAAGGACATGGTCTGCGACGACTCGAAGCAGGGAAGGTTGGCTGTCATGGACACGGCGGTGCGCGACAGGAGCACCACGCCGCCGCCAAAAGTCGTCGTTGCGCTCCGGGCCTCGGACCAATCGGGACGCTCACTTGGCACGCCAATGTACATGGGGTCGTCGGTGTTGTAGCTGAAGAGGCGGTCGCGCAGGTTGGCGAGGCTGGGGAAGAAGACCTCGTCCTCGACGAGGCCAAACCACCGCTTCTCCTGACCATTCATCTCCATGTTGGCGGCAAACGTCTTGAGGATGCGCGTCAGCTCGATGTACCGGCGGGCCATGGACATGGGCTCGTCAGTTGACGTGACCCAGCAGTCGATGCCCGTCGCCTGCAGCACGCGGTCAATCTCCTCGAGCTCGTCGGGGCGGGCTTGGTCCAGGACCACAACCAGGCTGGCACCGTTGGCGTGGTGGTGGCCGTCGGTCAGCCAGCGTGACCAGGCCTTGACCATGGCGTAGTCGCGGTCGGCGATGCGGGCCACAGTCGTGGAGACACCAAAGAGGAAATCCGAGGCATCGACCTGGCCCAGCAGCGGGCTCATGGGTACGGGCAGCTGCATCCTCTTCTTGGCGTAGAGGTCCATGCGGTCCGGGGCGGCCATGTTGACCGTCTTGGGCGAGACGGATTCAAAGTTGAGACGGACCTGCGTCACTGACGGCCACTCGTCCGACTGCTCGCTGGGCACAATCCTCCATGCCCTCCACGAGGCCTCCTGCGACAGCCCCAGCTCGCGCCCCAGGCGCGCCAGGTATAGCTCCTCGGCAGATGCGCTGCCGTCCTCATTGACTTCTGCGTCCCTAAGGAGGGGACCAGAGCGGGTGACGGCACCTCTCTGTGCGCCAAACAGCATAATGGCCAGAACGACCAAGACGAGGACGACGTGCGTGGGTCGCACGGCGAGGGCTGGGGGGCCCTTGCAGACAAACATATTGGCGGTGGTGGTGGTGGTGGTGGTGGTGTTTCCTCTACCGTCTCTTTTGTTCGTCTAGTATGTAAACGGTGACGTCTGTCTCCCTGTAGTCGTAGTTGATTCGTGTGGCAATTCCTTGTCGTCGTCTAGTAAACCTCGGCCGTGTAGTGTCTAGTAAATGAATGAATCGCAAAGCACGGTATCGAGAGCCAGCCCCCGCCCCTTGTGTTGATCGGCCACCTGGGCGTTTGCGCTGGGCCAGCTGGGCCTTGGGGGCCCGGGATGCGCTGGAGTGGATGGGGAGGCACAGAAGTCAAGGACAGAGCCAGGCTATTCCATGCTACACGGTGGTTGCTGTCCCTCCCTTTGTTGGGTCAAAGGTGCAATCTGTATGTGATGCGTGGGTTGGCGTGTGTCGATCGTCGGTGTACAGGTGTACAGGTGTACAAGTGTGAAATGGATGATGAAATGGATGAGATGGTTGGAGTAGTAGAATGTGTGCGTGGGAGACGAGAGAGGGACTCTAAGAGAGGGACGGATTCTGAGGGAGGGACCAGGGAGCTGAAGAAAGGCACAGGGAAAGCCAAGCACAGGGAAAAGCGCAGGGAAAGCGCAGGCCGGGGGGGCGGGCCCGATAAAAGAGTGATAGTGGCGCCAAGCCAAAGGGGGACGGGGCAGAAAAAAAGGCTTGTGTGGGGTGGGGAGAGCCGAGAGGGGCGGCCAGAAGCCATTATCCAGCCAGGTCTGATTCCTGAAGCCAGAATCGACACCAGGCTGGTCTTTCCATGCCATTTGGTCTTGTTCAGTACTCGTACATGATAATTGACCACTGAGAGCAGGCGCTTCCCAGCTACAGAGTAGCAATTTGTTAAGGGCCTCGAGTGCTGAATAATGCAAGTAATTGCAGTACCCATCCTCTATGCAAAACAACAGACAACAGAACCAAAACCATCGCCTACGAGTACCTACTTACCATCGTCAGCATCGGCACCATCAGGCCATCAGTGACTTCGGCGTAATACAGGCATCTACAGCACTGTAGTACCTGTAGTATGTCCGGGCTTAGGCATGCGTACGGATACAACTACGAATACAGTGCTTCGTAATTACTCCCAAACGATCAGCGCGTGTGGAATACTCTGGGCAGAACTCTGGGCAGAACTCTGGGCAGGGACGGACGAGGGAACAAGAGGGACGAAAAAAACGCCCCGACTGCGACCAGATATCCATGGGTTGGAGGAACCAAGGGCCCGCTGTGCCAGTAATAGCAGGTACCATCATTCACTGGGGCTACAACTTGAAACCAGCAACAGCCTAGCCCATGAGGTTTTGAGCGCGCCCGCACGCGCAAGGGTATGGACCCCTGACGAAACGGACACCATGGCGGGCGGATAGTGGGTCTAGACGTACAGCGTATACAAGTACTTTTACCCTTGCGAGAAAAGGTACGAGGGAAAAAAAAAACTCGCGTATCGTATGGATTCTGACTTCTAGCTGGCCCATGGTGGGAGGCTAAACTAAATCTACTGTACATACGGATCCGTACGAGTACAGCGCAACGAGACTCCGTACAAATACTACTAGTAGTATCAATACCTGAACTCCGTGCCAAACCAGGGACTCCACAACTCGTACCGACCGACTCGGGCAGGCCCAGTCAAAGTCGCCTTGGCTCCCCTTGGCTCCTTGATCCTTGGTGGATATACTAGTAGTAATACATTGGATGTCAAGGGGTCGGCGTTTTACACTTGTTTTCCTTTACTTACATGGGCTGCCAACTGATACTCTTACAGCGTAGAGACGAGTCGTCTCAATACTCCGTAATAGTAGTAGTACTTGTACGGATGTGTTGATAAATGGCGACAACATCAAGCAGCCTCGCAACACATGTCACCGTCATACAAGCTTTCGCGATAACGTGCTCGCTGTTGTACGGTGTAATACCGCTAATACTGTTATCCTTCGGCCAGGCCACACGCGGAAGCTCGTGCATGCTGGGATTAGGTTGGGGCCATGCAATGCTGACTATCATCATCACGTTTGCCTGTCCTTCTCCGCCAGTCAACGGCCAACTGGGGTGTCCAAATGTCATCATACATTTCTCTGTAATACTCGTACGTACAATCAACACGCGAATAGAAACAGAGCCATGGGCATTGTGTGCTATTATTACTTCGTACCCGTCCGGCGCATTAAAGCAACAGCAACATAGTTGTACAGTAAAGCTAGCATATCTTGCTCCTCCTACCAACAATATTTATCACATAGTAGTCCCGCTACCCGTGCCTCCGGCGACGGTAGTCTCTCGCCCAAACCTTACCGATTACCTACTAATAGTAGCAGACAGCTGGGCCACTCCAAAAGCGCGAGAGCAAACTCCATTCACTCGCCCCGGCCATCAACTATTATTATTAGCATAGCCCGCCTAGCCCGTCCTCGAATCCTCGTACGACTCGCAGACACATGGCCACTGTAGGTGAGGGCCTAGCCCGCGGGGCCAGCGCCACATAGTATCGTCCGTCCATGAAATAATAATACTGCCCATGCACCACACCAACTCGCGAGCCGCACCCCCAACAGCAAAAGCAAGCTATACTCCGTACATCGTCTTGGCTCCCCGTACTCCGTAGAGTGCGTGCCAACGAGCACATGCAATCAAGGAATGCCATGGATTCCCACTAATTGCCCGCTGCTCGTACGTGGCCAACCGCGGGGTGATTGCCAAGAAAATGTGGCGGCTTCAGGCGTCGCTTGGAATTGTAGGTAGCTGGGAGGCTGGCCAGGACCGCTGCCTTTGCGTCTTGGAACCGATCGAAACAATCGGCAATGACCTGTTCGATTGACTGGCCTTCTGGCACCAGGCCGCTGTCGAGCAGCTTGCGGATGTGGTCTTCAACGAACTGAAACTCGGCCTTGTTGTTCCTGTACCGGTCGGGGAGGCCGCTGTTGTGCAGTAGAGCCAGCAGACCGGCAATCACTGTGTTGGCAGCCGCCAGTGCCGTTATGCGTGACACCTGGTGCCCGGACGAGCCATTGGAGTCGCTGTGGCCCTGTCCAAGTGCCGCGATCGAAGCACTGACCAGGATGTGGGACACAACCAGCGCCCACCTCATGGAGCTGCAGGCGTGAAAGAAACAGAACCACATGGCCCGCTCTTCCACCACGTCTTTGTACAGGCCCGGGGCCATGCCTCTGGGCGGCCACCACCATCGTCTAGGGTGAATAGGCTTGGCCTGTTGTTGCTGTTCTTCATCGTTACGGTAGCCACCCACGCTGTGCGCCAGCTTAGCCCACTCCTCGGGCGAGAGGCTTCGCTGGAGAGTGTATGGGTTTTTGCTGTCATTACTGTCGCTATGCTCACTCTGGGCCTCTTGGTTGCCTTGAACGGGAATCTCTCTCTCGCCCGCCTGGAATTCGGCCCCTTGTTGGGCGGCGGCCCCTGCTGACTCGTCTCGCTCCCCGGGGCAGTGACGGCACTGAGACCGCGGTCTCGGCTCTTCGGCCGTGGTAGGGCTTGGGCTCTGCAGGACAGCAGCACTCTCCTCGCGGGCCGCGTCCTTATTCCCCTCGTTTCTCTCATACATGTTTGTGTCACCTTGACCCCGTGTGGTCGTGGTTTTACTCGTACTCTGCACTATGAGCCGATGTTCCGACCAGGTGATCAAGCAATGTCGCACCAGTGCTTCGAGATCCGGACAGCTGCAACAGCTCAAGAGGCAACAAGAAGGGCCCAGAAGAAGAGAATGGGTGTGTTAGCAGTGGTACGTTGTACCTGTAAATGATCGATGTGCTATTGGGTTGATTCAAGATGGTCTTGATGGCAAATGCCGTGTGGGCTTGGCGTAGCGACGGACATTGTCAAGGGAGAGAGGGAGAGAGAGCAGTGGCATAGCGGCCCCACGCTCCTCCCCCTGTTCCCTGTAGTGACGGACGCGCCTTCTTGGTTCATCAGTTCATCTTCCACTCACTCCTTCCTCTCACGCAATGTACGTGGTGTACGGAGTACTCCCTGCAATTGGCGACAACCTTGGCAAGTCCATCTAGCTCTCCCTTCGGTGCTACGGAAATTCATGGCGACTATTGCAATGCAACGGATCCGTACGCTGACGTAGAGAAGGTACGCGTCGTTCATGATTCCCCCGTTTGGAAGGTGAGATGGCTGCCTGTCTATCGTCTTGGGAAGGTGCCACCACTGCTACATGATACATGGACAGGTAGCACATTCGCACTCTGCATGGATGCATTACGTGCATTCGTCTCTGCGTGCGACGAGCATCAATACAAGCATGCACTGTTGTACGGAGTACTTCGTACGCATATACGTTGTATGTAGGCCGTAATAGTATTGTTGTTCGTACAGGTACTCCGGCTGGCCAGTTGGCCAATTGGTCGGCTGCGACGTTTCAAGTAAACATGTAACCAATCGAGATTACTATTCCCTGGTCGACAGACTTGGGCCTTGGCAGCATGGCCGTCTAACTATACGGAGTATTACTTCGTGCCTATCCGCGGTCTGTACGAATATCGTCAACTGACAACATGCGTCGTCTACTGGCTTTATGGCACCCTCGGATTTTATCCTAATGATGCACGCGACTCACTCTTGGCGCCGCATCATCTTATGCTTATTATTCCCTCTTCACTAGGTCCTCTTCACTAGGTATGTTTTCGGCTCCTGTATGAGTATGCATGTATTTCATTAATTCCCCGTGGATAGTCAGCCGCAACATTGTGTTACCTTTTAGTATGGCTACTATTATTGTTAGCTGCCTACTACTCGGAACGCGCATCGCATTTATATCAGAAACCATCCCAACATCATTTACATTACCATTCTACTTGACGCAGTATTTAGGTACAATGCCATGTACTTCAGCATCGCCTACAGTGATCACTGGCATGGATTCAATACATGTACACCCTCTGCTCCTACATAATACCCGCTAAAGGATCATGCTGACAACTTGAACTTGTGGTGTACAAGTTACAAGCGTATATTACTGCCAAACTCCAAACTGCCCACTGCCGCCCATCTCTCACCGCCCTGGGGGTTGGGCGGCAGAAAGTCCAAATTTTGTGTCGCGCTAGACCTCAACGCCAATATGGCAGCGAATTCTGGGCCGGGTGATCGCCTTTTGCTCGAATGAGTCTGGCAAAGGCAACTACATCCATTCTACGGCCGTCTCTCCCGGGTTGGAACGTCGTCCCGGTCACGGCCAGAAGAGTTCCCCGACATATCCCGTCGACGTACATACTCACCAAGCCGTTGCGCAACCACCACACCTGTTGCACCACCACCCGACTGCGACGACCCCGCGACGCGGAGAATAGCACCATGGCGCCCGATGCCGCTGTCCCGACCGGTACCGTCGAAAGGGATGGCCAAGAGTTCAGGACCATCAAGGAGGGCAAGGCTGTCATCCTCGTGCCTCAGGGCGCCAAGATTGGCGCCGACAAGGGCGAGGTGCAGCAGGTCTTCTACAACCCCATCCAGCAGTTCAACCGGGATCTGTCAGTTCTGGCCATGAAGGCGTACGGCGAGGAGACACTCGAGCGCAAGCGCACACAGCTCGACACCCGGAAGAACAAGAAGAACAAGAAAAGAAAGAGGGATCAGGGCGACGAGGCTAGCCGCGACGAAAACAGGGGCGGCAATGCTGCTACTGCTACTGCCACCAATCAGCCAGCCGAAGTCAAGGCAGCCGAGGTGGGGGAGGAAGAGCCGTCGGCACCGACCTTCAAGATACTCGACGCCCTGTCAGCTTCCGGACTGCGCGCCCTGCGGTATGCGCACGAGCTGCCGTTTGTGACGCAGGTGACGGCCAACGACTTGTCGCCCTCGGCAGCCAACCTGATCAGGACCAACGTGGATCACAACGGACTGGCCGACAAGATCCAGGTCAACAACGACGATGCCTTAGCGCTCATGTACCGCGCTATCGCAGACGACCTGACCAACAAGGACCGCACAGGTCAGCCCGGAAAGACCAACAAGTTTGATGTGGTGGACCTGGACCCGTATGGCACGGGCGCGCCCTTCTTCGACGCGGCCGTCCAGGCGGTGCGCGACGATGGCGGCCTCCTGTGCATCACCTGCACCGACAGCGCCGTGTGGGCTGGCCACAGCTACTGCGAGAAGGCCTTCTCGCTCTACGGTGGCACCCCCGTCAAGGGCTTCCACTCGCACGAGGTCGGGTTGCGGCTGGTGCTCAATTCGATCGCGTCGTCGGCGGCCCGCTATGGGCTCGACATCGAGCCCCTACTCTGTATGTCCATCGACTTCTATACAAAGTTCTTTGTGCGAGTCACCCGCTCGCCCCAGAACGTCAAGTTCCTCGGCGCCAAGACCATGCTCGTCTATAGCTGCGACCACGGCTGCGGCGCCTGGCAGACGCAGCCCCTCATGAAGAGCAAGGTCGCCCCCAACAAGAAGGGCTCCGGCAACTTCTACAAGCATGTTATGGCCCTCGGTCCCACGACGGACCAGTTCTGCCCCCACTGCGGCACCAAGACGCACCTCAACGGCCCCATGTACGGCGGCCGCATCCACTCTCCCGACTTTGTCCGTCGCCTGCTCGACTCTCTCCCCAACGCCGATCCGGCCACCTACGGCACCAAGCAGCGTCTTGAGGGCATGCTCCAGACCGTCCTCGAGGAGAATATCACCCCCGAATCCAACACTGAGCAGCCTCAGCCGCTCGTCAACCCCAAGGAGGACGCCGCCGCTGTCATCGATCCCTGCCCTTTCTACTTCTTCCCCTCGCGCCTCGCTGGTGTCATCTCCTGCGCCTCGCCGCCCGACCCCATGATTCGTGGAGCCCTCACCCACCTCGGATACCAGGTTTCCCGCAGCCACTGCCGGCCAGGGAGCATGAAGACCGACGCTCCCTGGTCCACCATCTGGTGGATCATGACCGAATGGGCCCGTCAAAAGGCCCCCGTCAAGGCCTCCAAGTTTAAGCCCTCGATGCCTGCCTGGAAGATTCTCAAGGACGCTGGTCTTCTTGAAGGCGACGCCACTACCGCCGCAGCGGACGGTGAGACGACCACCACTACCGAGGATCAAGAAGGAGAAGACACCAAGATGGATGATGGGGAGCATAAGCCGCAGGAGCAGAAGGCTGTCAGCAATGACAAGTCGTCACAAAACGGAGAGACAAAGGCCGAGACAGATGTGCCCGAAAAGGAGCGCAAGCTGCGCAAGACGCTTATCTTCAACGAGGACCTCGCCCGCCTCGGGCAACAGGTTGAGGGGAAGCGCCTCGTGCGGTACCAGGCGAATCCGGAGAAGAACTGGGGTCCCATGAACAGGGCCAAGGCCCACTGATTGACGACATGCATGCATGTATCTCTAGTCACATTTGGCCACTTTTTTCGAATATCGCGTGCTTGTGGGGATTACAGTTCCTGATGCCATATATCTTAGCATGTGTCGCCGCGGGGGAGGGGCGGGCTGTATTACGGAGTTAGTACTCGTAGAAAGCGTCTGATTAGAAATACTACCCACGCTGACTGCAGATGGGACAAACATGTCTTGGGTAGAAGAAAAAAAAGCCCTTGCATTTTCACCACTCTATCGTTAACACCTCATCTCAACAAGTGCCTCATCTTCGATCCGACATTGTCCACCATGAGTTCCAAAGAGCCGACCCATATCAATGTTGAGTCATCGTTAAGCGTAGCGCCAGACGGCCGCCTAGAATGGGATGGCAGCAGCAACGACAACCCCCTCAGTGTCAAGAACGTGCTCCTCGTTGTACCCACACCGGGGTCCGTCGGATTCACGATAGCCTCCATCCGAGACGGAGATGTGCCGGAGCTCGTCCTGATCACGTCGTCATCGGCCGCACTGCCAGACTCGCTCCGTCCGCTTGTGGTAGCTCAGCCGCCGGGGCATCTGGTCGACGCCGACACCCAACGTGTCGACGTCATCGTCTCCGTCAAGTCGGGCACGGGAACAGCCCTCAACTTTTGGCAGGGTGTGCTGTCCCCACTACTGCAGCTTGTCGTCGGTCGGCAGCCGCGCAGTGTGCTCATCACCGAGAGCGCCGACAGCGTGTCACGCTTCGCCAAGGAGCTCTGGGGCGCCAGCGGCAGCGATGTTTCAAGGACGGTGGTGCTCCTCACCGGCGATGGCGGCATAGTGGACATCCTCAACAGCGGACGAGGCAGCAGTAGTGGCTCCAACGAGCATGCTAATAAGCCTACTCAGCAGCCAGCCATCGCCCTGCTGCCTCTCGGGACGGGAAACGCACTGTTCCACTCCCTCCACAAGCCATTGTATACTCTGAACGGGCCATCGGCACTGGTCCTCGCAGTGCGGACCCTGTTCCAGGGCGAGGCTGCTCCCTTGCCCGTCTTCCGCGCCTCCTTTCCCGACGGATCGCGCATCGTGCCCCCCGGCAGCGGCGACGGTACTGGCAGCGGCCCGTCAGTGGGTCACCTCGACGGCGCTGTCGTGGCCAGCTACGGATTCCACGCGAGCCTCGTATACGAGAGCGACACGCCCGAATACCGCGTGCACGGGGCCAAGCGGTTCGGTATGGCAGCGCAGGAGCTCCTGCGGGAATCTCACGCGTACGCGGCCACCGTCGAGATACGGCGGCCAGGCTCGGGCTCGGCAGCGGGAGCGGCCCTGGAGGCTCTGCCCCGCGATAGACACGGCTACGTGCTCGCGGCGCTCGTGTCCAACCTGGAGAAGACATTTACCATCTCGCCCGACTCGCGGCCGCTGGACGGGCAGCTGCGGCTCGTGCATTTTGGCGACATTGGTGGCGAGCGTGCCATGGAGGCCATGACCAAAGCGTACGACGGTGGCAAGCACGTCGATGTGTCGTGGGATGATGGCCAGAGGATATATTACGACCCTGTGGACGAACTAAACATCACGATACAGGAGGCAGATGCGCGCTGGTGCAAGGTCTGCATCGACGGGACGATTGTGCATGTACCCACGGGAGGCAAGGTCGCTGTGCGGGTGCTGGAGAGGAGTCCCCTGCAGATTTTAGTCACCCCCGAGGTGAGGCGAGCATGACAATGCGTCTAGAAAGAACAGATATAGATATGGATTGAGTACATGAGCGAGTGAATTAATAGACATGCCACGCTCTTATTTCTCTACAGTGATGAACCTTCCCCGCCCCGCGCGCATGACACTTACGTGCCTCTCCACGCGCGCCGCAGTCTCGAGCGCCTCGGTGTGCGCCATCCTCTCCGAGGGCAGGGCGTCGTCGGCCGGCGTCCATCCGGCAACCAGTTTCAGATGAGAAATCTTGCTCCAGCTGGACGCCCAGTCGACAAAGTCATGTTCGGAGCGGGCCATCAGGGCGGGCCACCAGGGCGCACACCCCGCCAGGTCGAGGTACTCGAGCTCATACAGGCTGCGGCTCAGGATACGCAGCACGAGGAGCGCCTCGCTCCAGTCGTCATCGAGCGTGTGTGAGTACATGTTTGTGCCTGCATACATGTGCGTGCCGGCGAAGGAGGCGTGGTTGGTGCCTCCCTGGCGCGGCACCACCACCGTGGTCGACTGGCTGGCGGCCCGGGGCGCGAGGCACGGCACTGGCCAGTAGGCCAGACTGAGGTGGGTGATGCCCGAGGCGTGCGACGAGAAGCTCAGAAGCTGCTTCCACGACACGCCGCGCGACGAGCCGGTGTCGGTAGCCCCCGGGTTCAACGCCAGCGACACGTGCGTCAGGTTGGGCAGCAGGCTGCGCGGGAGGGATGGCGGCGCCATCGACATTTTGGACGTATGACCGGACGCTTCGTCCCACCACGACTCGGACGGCTCAAGGGCAGCGGCAGAGGTGGAAGCGTCCGCCTGCGACGACTTGTTCGGCGCCGGGAACAGCAGGTCCGCCAGCTCCTTGAGCTTGATGGTCCGTCCAAGCGAGCCTCCCAGGTCGAGATACGTCACTTCGCACGCGGCGACCGAGGCCTCCTCAGGGCTTACCACTACCTCCTCGCCTTCCTCGTAAATTGCCGGCGGCGGCGGCAGTAGTAGCAGTTTGAGGTCTGGCAGGGTGACTCCCGCGCCGAAGAGACCGATGAAGCGGATCAGGGCAGGCTTGAGGTGTCCCGGCAAGAAATAGAGGTGGTATACATTATACACACGCTGAAACTCCCAGTCAAGCCCAATGTTGCGGAGGACGAGGTCTATGAGGCTGCCACGGCCGGGAAGACGGGATCCCGGTAGGGGCGCTTGCCACGTACCGGATAGATCTGGTAGTCGTCGGGGGGTCGGCGGGACTGCGTCGCCATCGCCATTCCCCTGCCCCGGCGATACCCAGCTGCGAGGTGGCGGGGGCCCAGGCGGTAGCCGCCTGCCGTTCTGGTCGAAGCGTGGCCGCACCGGCGGCCGCCGCGGAGCAATAGGTGGGCCTTCGGGGATCTGGAGAATCTCCCGGATGGCCGGGGGCACACTGGGCGTGTTGCCCGCGTGGGAACTCGACGAGGATGGCGAGCCGGGTGCCCGGCGCAGGTTGGCCAGGATATCGTTGACACTCCTGGTTGTCTTTTCTTCTGGATAGTATTCCATTTACATGAGCTTCTTGTCTACCTGAAATGTATGCTGCGTGCGTGAGGTAACACCACACAAGAGCGCACACACTGTCTATCTTTTCCTCTTCACAAGCACCAAGAGGGACAAGGGACAAGGGCAGAAGAACGCCATGTGATTCATTCAAGAGCCTTACCTGACGATGCCGGAGTGACAGGCAACTGTGGCTTGTAGGACCAGCTCTGCTGGTGCCTTTTCTTAGGCATGCCCGGACAACAGACAAGCTAGCTTGTTGAACAACAAGCCCACTCACTCACTGTGCAGCGTCGGCCTCGTGTAACGGAATGGGCGGGCGCTTTCCTATGCCGGGAGACGATGTGAGGCGGTCAAGACTCAGGACGCAGACAATTCGCGAAAAGAGCGGGGAAGTCAGGCTTGGACTTGGGCAAGAAGGAGAGACTGACGGTCTAGCCTCTCAGATCGATGATATGTATGATGGCCGATGAGTCAAAGGTCGTTGCGTTGGCCATGATGATGGGGCAAAACATCCCCCCGCACCTATTGGCAGAGACAGGCACAGTTCCTAAAGTGACGTAAATGACACTGTGCCCTTTTATATAACACTGGAGCATGCAAGCGGACTACTCGTATGACACCAGTATTGTGCATGTCTACTACATAGTAACCTCAGTGGTAAACTACCGGATCCTTTGTGTTCTACTGGAACCATGTCAATAAAGTGACATTTTCCGAATCAACATGCCAGTCATCGCCAACAGCCGGTAGTACAGGCGCGTCCAGCCGCAATGCCATGTTAACCGGTCCGACTCCATGTAAGGCAGAGTGCCTGTCGGTGCCGCGTCTCTTGTCTACCACAACGTCAAATGTGATACTCGGAGAATTTCCAGTCAAGTCCCGTCACCTGGACGCCAGTGTGCATTGTCTGTAGCCTGCCTTGTCTGAACCCTTGGCCCGGTGAACAGGTTGACAGGGTAGCATTTGATGCTAAGGCTGGCAACCAACTGGCTAGTCCTCAATCCCACGTGGCTCTGCAGTGAGGATACGGAAGCTCCTTCTTTGCAGTGATCGGGGTTTCCCTTTCTGTTAAAATGCGTTGGGAGTGTTCTTTCATCTATACGGGATTCTGGTGGCAGGGCAAAGTGGGCAAATGAGCATTCATCCTCGATGTATCCCGCTAGATGTGCATACACTGACATCCAAGTAGCCGCTCGTCACTACGAGCACAATACCCTCCAAGGGAAGTCGGCAAGCCATGTGCTCTCCGATTATTGGTCCAGGATTTCGTTTCCAATACGTGAATGGTATGATGCCTTGGGAGCACGCCTGTTCCAGGATCATTGTACACAATGGCTGCCGCTTCTGTCTCCGTGGAAGCTCGCGTTCCAGCTCTTCTCGCCTGGACGCACGACTACACTGATTCACACAACGGGTTTAGATTCAGCTGGTGCTCTGAAACGAAGTTCTTTCCAAACAGATCATGATGTTCGCATTGGTGGCAGCTGGAAGCTGGCACACAGACATGAAGAGGATGAGGCGGCTGCGTGCCACGCATCAAGTGGCAACAGGCCCAGCCCATGACCCTGAAACTCGAGTCAGGTAGCACGAGAGGCATGTGAGGGCCCTTTTTTTTTTTAACAGCCTGGCGATAAATAAATAAATAAATGAGGAGAATGAGTAATATCAATTTTCCAAAGGCTGAAAAACAAGGTGAGTGAGAGGGCCAGGCCTGTGTGCCATGTGTTTCTGACCACCACCTGGAAGCGTTGAGCGCAGGCGCCCGGCGCTGCCCTTCGGCTGTCCTTCGGCTGGCACGGCCCAATGATGCGAATTCTCTCTTGATCCGGTTTCGGAGCCGAAAGTTGACAAAGAATGGACGATCAACGAAAAGGAAAAAGGAGAAATGGAGGAATTCCATTGCATCATGGCCAGGGAGAGAGGCAGAGACGTGCGGGCGTCGGGCTCGATCACCGGATAGACCGACTCCCTGTCGGGCCACTGCCTTGTGCTACCCTTGGCGCGCCGTCCTGTTTGCCTGAAAGTTGCGGACTTCTCTTACGGGGCTTCATGCATGGAAATTCCCTCTGCCTCTTTCCTTTTTTTTCCGCCTCTTACCTTCTTGTCCGACTTGGCTCTGTAGAGTGATGGCGTAATGCGATGCCACGCTCGTCCAGCACGCATCGCAGGCCGCAAGCACCTCCTAGGAGAAGATGGGGATGAGCTATAGGCTCAACAGTTAAGCCTAGCACGAAGAGGGGCGTGTTTCTAAATAAAGCCTTGAAAACGGGCACATGAGCTATCGGAGCTCGTTGTGTCTACCAAGCTTATGAGAATGAGAATGAGAAGTCTACATGTAGACACTTCCGTTGTTGCTTATACTTGCTTGCTACGAAGCTTACCCTGTTCAATGCAGCTGGGGTCGAGACTCTAAACTTCCTCGTATTTGGCTCGGGATCTCATCTAGAAATAGAATTCCATACTCTATAAGCAGACCACGTGGGCTCCCGACACATGCTTTATTCCTTTGCTTGGGTTCTTCTTGGAGTAAACAAGTGAGAGCAAGGTATGAGAATGAGTGTGAGGCGTAAGAACCAACATCATGCATGCTCTCAGCCATGCCTCAATCTTCAGCTTGCTAGATTTCAAGAAAAGTCCCAGGAACATGAAGGGGCTTCCATGTTGTACTCAAGCCAACCACCGTGCAGGTACCTACCGCCAGTCAGTACCTCCCTTCAGTCCATCCTGTGTCTCTCCTTGCCACATGTACTCCGTACCTTTACGGGACTTTCGTCTTTGTCCAGGCCAGGTCGTACTTCACTCAACCACGATGAACACCAGCGAGCTGTATCGGGGACTAACGGCGCTTGCGTCTGTATGATCTACGTCGCATCACAGACATAAATCTCCGTGACCCGTCGTAAGTTGCTGCACCGGGGAGGGTTATGCCTGCGTCTCGATCATGGGGCATCCTTGCTTCCAAATCTCCGTACCTTGAAAGGGCTGCTGTCCAGGGTGCGGTCTTCAGACATGCGGCCAGCCGTTAAAAACGTGGCTGGCCGGGTACGATACGGCATCAATAGAAATTAGACTGCATGCACCTCGGGGAGCTACTTGGCACAGGAGAGCTCAGAGAATGTGTGAGCGGAACTACGCAGTAGCATGTAATACTCCGTACATGACGGGCAATCATGTCTCGGCATGGCACATGGGTCAGAGACATGCGAAGAGTCCCAGGCGCTCTGGTAGACACTCACACTACAAGCTTGCCGGACCGGATCTTGTCCGTGCTGGCGATGGTACGCGCGCACGTGTGCGTGTGGATGTCTGTCTGTCTGGGATCATGGGGTTAATCTTTGGCTGCGTACATGTATATCGGCCCTGCTCGTATCAGCTGTACACAAGTGCAGGTCTCGTATATTCGACGCAGCGTTCTCGAAGACTACATGCATCGTCAGTAGCACCGCCTTGCCCAGCTCTGCACTGTAGAAGCTGGGCTGGGCTGGACTGGACTGGACTGGACTTTTACATACGTTCTTTGGTCAATAGTAGGGTGGTATCCCGCAGCCATGGCAGTACGAGTACGAGTTTCCCTTAGTGGCAGTAGTGCCTTGTGTATGATGGATGTTCTTAATCTATTCGTCACAGTATAGTCCCTCTCTTCTATGTATAAAGTCCTGCCGTATGCACTCTATCGCGGCAAGCATCACGTTTAGATCCTGAACTTCGAAACATGCCAAACAATATTCCGTCACAACATCACGTACAGGCAAGTCTGTCGCGCAGATGGCTCGGTTCCTCAACCCCCAGCTGGTCTGGTTCTTCGGGTCAGGACGGCCGCGGTCCCCAACAGCCAACTACTACATAGTACCAACCTGTCACAACACCATCTCACAACAAGTCCTCCAAGGACGCCGTTCCCCCTCCATAGACGGTGCTACTCGGGCGCCTTGTTCAACAGCCTTGTGTTATAGAACCAATGCAAAACATCCTTGAGGGGGCGTCGTGTTCCCGCTTCCGCCTCTCTTTAGTTATTTGCCAGCAGCGTCTGCCGCACAACCGACCGCACAACCGATGCCCGGCCCTCTTGGTTTCAATACTCTCCGTCACACGGATATCACGCATGTCTTGCATCCTCGACAGAACATGTGCGTGTTGCACGTCGCTCAACATTTCTGTCTTCTGGGGTTTCTGGGCATCTCTCCCCCCTGTCTGCTCCCTCCCTCCCTCTCGCCCCCTCTTCCTTCCTCGCTATGGCTCTGCGTGCGCCTATGTGCGTTCTGTAAGCGCCCTTGCTTGTGTACTGCCCATCTGCCGCGAATGTATTACCTTGCACAGATCTAGCACGTCAAATGGTTTGTGCACAGCCAATTTCGGCCTCTCAAGGGGACAGGGGGGTCATCAGATCCATGTATTAGCTGAGCTATGCCTTGGCCGACGAGGGGAGCGGCGACGATGGGACGGGGAGTCTCAAGTCCCGAGAAGAGTTCCGATTGAAAGAGAAGTAGGTCCTAGTAGTAATCGTTATTTGCCACCCAGGGGGCGTGCTGTCAATCAGTTGGAATATGTCTCCGGGAGAGCTGGCGTGCCCATTGGCGAAAATTTCGGTTCCGAAAAGACAGACAGACAGACGACGACAACGTATACGGTACCCCAGACCCTGTCCCGGGAAAAGAAGGCTTGCAGATCTTGTGGGCTGCAGTTCGTATACTGATAGCATATACTCCGTACTCGTTGGCAACCCTTGCAGAATATGCAGCCCTCGTTGAGGTAAAGACATTAATGGCCCCCGGAGAAAAGTGGCTGGGATCGCTAACCACTAAGGCAGGCAGCTACTGCCCCCCC
>FYEU01000302.1:705235-720924 GCA_900188575.1 Geosmithia putterillii
GGGGGGGCTGGTCGTATGCACGTACGCCGCACGGCTGCACGTGCGGGATGGATGGCTTTACTTGGTTTGGTGTACGTGCATCTGTCCGTACGTTAGTAGTATTAATATGCACATGCGTATGGCGCACCGGGCACCCCGGGCAAGATTAGGCGGGAGGAGCCCACAGCTAAGTACATGGCAGTAATAATATGCACTTGTAGGCCTTTGACTTGGCCTGGTCGGGCCCTGTCAGATCACTGAGATCAGGTTGTCAAAATTCTGGAAGGAAAAAGCAAGGTGAGAGAAGCCAAGCATTCATTCACTCACCCTTTAATACTCCGTAACACTCCTTATAGGCAACCATCTTACCACAGAGGTGTGCACTCTTTCCCTACCCCCGAGCAGGATAGGGTAGGAATGATTGCACTGCGCTGCACTGCACACGCCCTCTCGAGCAAACAGTCGGTGTGACCTGGTATCGCATATTATCTCTGCAGGAGACAGCCAGTCTCTCGGTGCCCGTTGGCCTGTCGGCGTGGCATGGCAGGACATTACATGACGCGTACGGAGTGTGTGTGCGTGCGTGTGTGCGCGCGGAGTTGCGAGTGGTGGTCCTTTCACGACGCAAGCAAGGCAGCAGGGAAAGGCAAGGCAACATTGAAGGCAAGGCAGTATGGGAGGTTTGATGGCCTGCGCGTGCGCGCACAGCCGTTGGACTATGGAATCTTGCAATCACTGGATGACGTTTGTATGTGACCAACAGCTCCTTCTCTCGTCTTTCCGTATGGCTACAGGAGAGTCTGGATCCGCAATGGTTGTGCGTACGCGCAAGAAGGGCCGTCTGGTTCTGCCCAGCGGAGTAGTACAGGGGTGTGAGTGTGAGCAGCTTGGGCTGTTTGCGACCGCTCAGTGACAGTGTTCATGTCTGGTGTCTGCCCGGCCTGTTGTTGCGGCCCCCCTTCCCCCCTGTCCCCCAATATACTGATTCCTAAGCGCAAGCGCAGCGCGCGTGATAGTGCAACGGGTTGGTTGTTTCATCATCGATCGTATCCTGATTCTCAAGGCGTATTCCTTCCCGAATGCGAAACAAAAAGGCCCTGCCCTCCGCCCCCACCCCACGGCGGGAGCGATTAAAAAAAAAAAGGTCCTTCAGGAACCAACAGCAATACCGATGCGATCAAGTGACCAGGCAAATATGTGGGATCCATGTCGGCTGCTTCGAGGGGGGAGTGGGTAGCACGGGCGGCTAACTAGCAGCCCGGCGAAGGATGCTCCTGTAGATGGAGTTGCGCTGCGTTAATACCCCGGGCAGTCTATCCGCATCGGTCCAGGGACCATATTAATTAGTGGTTTCTGGTCTCCAAACGTCCTAGATATATCGGCCATAGGCCTTGTCGGAGCGTTGGTCACGCACCCGCGCACAACCGGGGGGACCGAGAGCTTCCCGTTTGGGTCGAATCACTGTTGCATCGTTCAATTGTGATTGCTGTTGGCGGCAAAGAATAAACATCCATGACCGGGGGGGGGGTGAGTGATGTTGACGATACAAGCGGAGGGAGTAATGTAGCCTGCTGCGTTGATTGCGCAACACGTGCCTGGCTCCTTGGCGGCCAGGGCCGTCTCTGTTATCTGATCTGATGTCGGTCGTTGGCGGCCGAGATTCCATGTACATGCCAGACAGGGGGACATATATCGTGCCACCACCTGACATCATGACATAGCCATGGGACAGAGAGGCCTGTCTTGACCTGACAGGCCTCTCTTGACGGCCAGGCATTTCTTCGCGGCTGTGGCGTGGCATGGCGTGGCCCCGGTGTAGGCCTCGGATCCAGTCCCTGCCTGCCTACGAGTATACGACTGCGCGCGCGCATCCCTGAGGCCTTAGGAAGCTTCCGGGTTGAGCTGCCGATTAATAGAAGAAAAAGTTGCGCGAGGGAAATGCAATGTCTCGGGTGGATGCAGCTTCCCGTTCACATCATCTCGGTCTGTGAATACAGTGTAGCCTGGTACGGAGTACTTCGTAGGTGGTGTGGTCAGGTCCATACGCCGAGCATGGCATCGCGCAACTACGCATATATACATGTACGAATACACGTACGATGTAGGAAAGGCCGTGCAGTGCATGGTGCGGCAGAGTGGACGGACGGCAAACGCAAGCAAGGACGGCAGACCAGCATACTCCGCAGAGGCAGGGTCCGCGACTAGCGTCCGCGTTTGTCAGGGCAAAGGCGTGTCTCTATCCGTATATTCTATCCGTATATTTTGCTGTACAATCATTCAATGCTGGGGCCGGCTGACAGGCTCCGACAGGAGGCGTGTCTCCATAACTCTTGGTCCGAGCATCTAAGCACCCGCTGCTGTCCCCATCTGAACAACCAACTCGTCTCTTGAGGTTGGCCGGCTGCGAGGTGTTTGACGTTTGCTTGCATGGGGGTCAATGTCCCTCGAATGTAGTCGGAAGTCCTTCAATGTCCTTGAGCTTGTATCTGGATGTACTCGTCATGTACCGCCCTCCCTGATGTAGGCGCTGTGCCCCTCATTGGTGGCGTGCGGCTTGACCACGCCATTGCCTACGCTGTTTGCTTGCTCCTCTCCCAGGGAGCCGGAATTGCGTGGGAACAAAAGAAAAGGTCTTTTGATTGTCAACGAGGCCGAGACCATCCCCTCCCGTCGTCATCAGCGCATGGTCCGAGCGGGCGTCTTGCCACCACGCGAGGCAGAACCCCGCTTCATTTCAAACCCGCACCGGACATATGGAGAGAGGAGAGATGGCCCTCGCGGAAAGAGAAACGAGGGACGAGAGACAAGACGGCTATGCACAGTCGATTGATATGCGTGAATGGCCATTCCGGCATCCGCCTCAAAGGGGGCCAGAAGGCTGCAGGCGACGCATAGTAGCGTGCCAAGCCCTCAGGTAAAGACATAGGGTCTTGCGTACGGTCACCAGGCACGCCTCTGGCGAATGGCGGAAGCACTATTCAACAAGCACCGCAAACCGGTGAACAAAAGGGACGCAAAGATCGACCCCGCTTGCCCGTACATATGCATGATACATCAGCATTATCGTACACGATGACGGTGTCTAATCAACGCTATCAACGATTCCGCATCATGGAAGCCGAAAAAAAAAAACATGCTTTCGGGTTGGTGGGCTGAAGGGTAGGGTGGGGTGCGATTTCGTCTGATCGGAGGGCCCTTGTGGAGAGGTGTCGTGGCCGTCCGATATTAATCCGTTTGCCATCTTTACGCTCTCCAAATGGCATCCGACATCTTGGCCACCTTGCTCATCTCCAAGGTGTCGTGGACGCGAACTACGTCCGCTCCGCCTTGCACCGCTGCTGCCACCGTCGCAGCTGTACCCCAAACCCTATCAGCGGGCTTTGCTACCTCTGTAATGTTGCCAATGAATTTCTTGCGGCTGGAGCCCACAAGCCACGGGAGGTTGTCCAGCCCAGGCCAGTGCCTCAGGTCCTCTAGATGACGTAGGAGCTCAAGGTTCTGATCTTGGTCTTTGGCGAACCCGATGCCGGGGTCCAGAATGATGCGCCAGCGCCGGATCCCAGCATCCTCTGCGGCGGCGACACGGGCGAGAAGCTCTGATGCCACGGTGGTTATCAGCCCATCTGGGTATGAGTTGAGCTTGCTCATGGTCCGAGGTGTCCCGCGCATGTGCATCAGGGAAATGGTCTTGCCAAGCCGAGCCACCGTCGGAAGCATGTCAGGGTCCAGGAGTCCGGCCGAAACGTCGTTGATCACGTCGGCACCCGCCGCTATGGCAGCTTCAGCTACAGAGGCCCGGTAAGTATCCACGCTGATGACCGCATCCTGAGTCTCGGGCGTGGACCGGATGCTCTTGATGGTCGGAACAATTCTCAATGCTTCCTCCTCGGCAGATACCTCTTCCGCCCCGGGTGCTGTAGACATGCCTCCGACGTCGATGATGGAGACTCCGTGACGCACAAACTCGGCGACGGTGCTAGAAGCGGACGGCAGAGAGTGACGGCCACCGTCTGAGAATGAGTCGGGTGTGAGGTTGAGGATACCCATGATGTGCGTCGGCCTTGTGGGCGCAGTGGCTGTCAGAGGGGGGGAAGTTGGCGAGAGGGGCGTGACAGAGGATAGAGGCACCTCAGGAGGCGGGAGGTTGTTGAGATGGTCCTGGACTAGTGTCCACGGCTTGTTTGGATCAAGCGCCTTGGACGCTGCGAGTCTACCACGGTGTCAGGGGGGCGAGAAAATAACGGAAGTGATGGACAAGCGAAGAAAATGGAAGCAAAGAGAAGGCTTCGTCAAAGATCGAGCAAGGTCACTCACTCTGCAAGTGGTCTCAGGACAAACTCGCGCTCAGGGATGCCAATGTGGGGAACGGTAAGGCGCTCATGCTGCACGATCTCGTCGCCGTAGAGTAGTATGTCCAGGTCAATATTGCGCGGGCCTTTGTCGATGACCTTTCGGCGTCCCATATCCCGCTCAATGGCCTGCAGCTGGTCCAGCAAGGCAAGGGGTTCGAGATCCGTCTCAACCTATATATATGTCAGTCAGTCAGCTGCTAGATCCTCCCCTCTGCAGTGAAACATGACAGTGTGACCAACCTCGCAGGCGCCATTGAGGAAGCGGTCCTGGTCCTCCACATACATGGGCTCCGTCTCCCATAGGCTGCTAGTCCTCTTGACGCGAATGCCGCGCTCCTCCATCAGGTTGCACGCCCTTTCAATCTCGGCCACACGATCCCCCATGTTGCTGCCGAGGGCGATGTAGGCTGTCGTGAGCTTCTTTGTCGGCGATGAACTACATGAGCAAGAGCAGCCGCATGCGTACGACCGAGTCTGAGTAGCCAGCGACGATATCAGTGCAACAGTCACGCGAGTTTCCTGACGGTGCCGGCTCGTAAGGGTGCATGATGGCAGCTGGCTGAACGTGAGACGCGTTCGCGACGAGGCCAGGGATGGCGCGGGGCGTGACAGCAGGCTACGACCCAGACAGCACCTCGTTGAACTCCTCAATGAGGAGGATACGCAGTTCATCGTGGGACTGTGGGTGTGGTGGTGCCTCCACCAAGAGGAAAGAGTGCCGAGGGTGAGGAAGTTAGGAAGGTACGATACAGGCAAGTGAGATTTTCCGAACCGCCTCCGCCCAGGTTACTAACGCATCGTACGAGTACTTGGCATCACCGGGGGATCCGTTGCACTGTATAACAATACTTGATGCCCAAAACTTGTTGATTTCCTATACAGGGCGCGAAAATACCATGTTAGTCCTTATCGTGAAATGGCATCTATCAAGATGACAACACAAGTCTGCGGCTGGCAACGTGAATATCTGTTGGCGCCTCGCCGTCTTCGATGGTGGTCGCATTAGTTGATGACATAATGAATATTTGCTTACGTCGTTGGTCGTAATATGCGGCCTCATGAGCCTCGGCTCTTTTAACTGCCTCCTTCCCCAGACTGCGCGACATGGCCGGCACTAGACCCATTTACGGTCTAGCGCTACATTGATTGACCGCTAACGGCCCTGGAGAATCGAAGAATCGAGTCCCCTCAGCGCCCCCTCAGCGCGCTCCTCGGCTCCCCCTCAGTGGCTTCCTCTATGACTGGCCATTGAGATACAGCGTACTCCGTACTCCGTACTACTGCTTAATGCCGTAAGCCTACGTAGTTGCCCGTTTGCGAATGCCACGCTACGTACCTAGTTAAGAGATTGGGTGCGTGCATCCCTCAAGCGATTCTGAGCCTCGGCATGTGCTTCTTCCCCATACAAACTCGTGCCGTCGAACCACCTGCGCCCCCATCGTCAGCAGGCGCTCCCCCCGGATTTTGACCCTGGTCCCTTTTCCTCCTCCGAGTTTCTTCCCTCTCTTCTTCTCTACAAAACACCTCGACTTGTCCTCGTCTTTTTCTCTCGGTGTTCCTGTCCATTTCCAGCTCCTTATCTCCCTTCGGATTCCCCATTGTCGCATCGCATACCAGCATTATGGCTTCTCCTCGTAAGTTGTCTCTCTCTCCTGCTCCCCGCCCGCTTTGCGACAACGACGTCATGGCATGGCTGACCTTTACCGTGTGCGCGCCCTGAAACAGAGCAGATCCGCACCCCCATCACCGACATGTTCGGCATCAAGCATCCTGTGATTCTTGCCGGCATGAACGTCGCTGCCGGGCCCCGTCTCGCCGCCGCCGTCTCCAATGCCGGCGGCCTGGGTGTCATTGGCGGTGTCGGCTACACCCCCGAGATGCTCAAGGAGCAAGTCAGCGAGCTCAAGGAACACCTGGCTGACCCCAACCTTCCATTTGGCGTCGACTTGCTCCTGCCCCAGGTTGGCGGCAGCGCTCGCAAGACCAAGTATGTTTCCACCGCCCTTTGTACCACATTGGCACCAAGATAAGAGGTGCAGGATTGGAGGCGGGACTGTTTGCTGATGCTTCTCCTCCTCCAGCTATGACTACACGAAGGGAAAGCTCAACGAGCTTGTCGACACCATCATTGAGAGCGGCGCCAAGCTGTTCGTCTCGGCCGTGGGCGTTCCGCCCAAGGAGGTGGTCGACAAGCTGCACCGCCACGGCATCTTCTACATGAACATGGTGGGCCACGTCAAGCACGTGCAAAAATGTATCGACCTTGGCGTCGACATTATCTGCGCCCAGGGCGGCGAAGGCGGCGGCCACACTGGCGACATCCCCACGACGGTCCTGATCCCCGCCTGCGTCGAGAAGTGCCGCAAGGTCAAGTCCCCCCTGACGGGAGGTCCCGTCCAGGTCATCGCCGCGGGCGGCATCCACAACGGCCAGCTGCTGGCCGCTTCCCTCATGATGGGTGCTGGCGCCGTGTGGGTAGGCACCCGCTTCATTTTGACGGACGAGGCTGGCGCCCCCAAGGCCCACAAGGATGCCGTCCGCACCGCTGGCCACGATGACAACGTCCGCACAATCATCTTCACGGGCCGCCCCATGCGCGTCCGCAACAACGAGTACATCAACGACTGGGAGACGAACCGCACCCAGGAGATGAAGGACCTGGCCGCCAAGGGTGTGATCCCCTACGAGGCCGATCTCGACAAGTTCATGGACGGCGACGACGGCGAGTCCTCGGGCAAGAAGCCAAGCATCGTTGACGGCGGTTCCGATGACGACGATGAGGATCCCTTCGAGAAATATCGCCCCTACCTCATGGGCAAGGCCGCTGCCGTCGTCAACGAGCAGAAGCCCGCTAAGGCCGTTGTTGACGAGTTCGTCAACGATGCCGTTGCTGCCATGAAGCAGGGCCAGAAGATGATTGCCAAACTGTAAATGTGGCGCCATGGTCATTCACACTTCACCTCATCGTATCATTACCCCCCTTTCTTGCACAAAACCGTCATGTATCTACTCTTTGAGATGTGCAGCAACTGTTTTATAACCGTTTTTCTTTTGTCTTTCTGATTAGCAGGGTTTCGAGGGCTGGCCAGGTTGGCCAGAGGCATATTGCATGTAGGAACAATAAAATGACAGAAGTCCATACCCCTGGTAACCTGTCGATCTAATGTGATCTTCCTCCGGGGCCTGCCTGGAGACTATCCTTGCTACGCTCGCTCCTCTAAAATATCATGTCCCTCAGACCTTCAGTACTTCGTAAATGTAAATTCACACTATGAGTAATAAAGAAAATCGTCTATTTCATGCTACCAGTCTCTCCTAACGATACTTAAAGACATGATCATGTTTGGTGCGCCCTCCAATCCGATCCAACCAACCACCCACTCTCCAGTCCTTATCAAGCGAAAAAAAAAAGAGAAGGAAAAAACTCTCGACCCAAAAACCAAAAGGCCTCCATCCAGCCTGTTATAAAAGATGTCCATTCCTTTTCACCTCGTTTCGAAAATGGGTTGCCCGTAAAAGAAAAAAAAAGACAGACAGGAGGTTTTGGGGTGTGTGCACTCAGCTGCCGAGGTAGGCGCGGATGGCACCCTGGAGCCTAGTGGCCCCCTCGCCGACAATGTTGCCCAGGTTCTCGAGATCGTCGCCAGCCGTGATACCAAACTGGCGGACAAAGTCCTTGGCAGCGTTCTCGAGGTCGCCGTAGTCCTCCTCGGCGTCGTCCTCCTCGGGGCGGCCAAAGTAGGCATTGGACGAGATGGCCGTGGCGCCGTCGAAGCCCTGCAGGCGCGTCTTTGCCTCGGTCTGGGCGTTGGAGTCAAAGTTGCCGCGGCCAAAGTACTCGTCTGACGAGATACCCTTCTGGGCACCAAACTTGGAGCGGGCGTACTTCTCCGAGTCGTCTACATTATACTGTCAGCGGTGCTCTTCAAGACAAGAAGCAAAAGGTAAAACAGGAGGGGAGTTATAGGGGAACTGAAAGGCTTACCCTCTGCGGCCTTAACGGGGCCCACGGATCCGAAACCACCAGAATTCTTCTTGGCGGCGGGAGCGGCAGCAGCACCCTTAGGACCTCCGACCTGGCCGAAGCCGAGGCGGCCGACACCCATGCCCAGACGCTCGACCTCGGCGTTAGACTTTTGGCGCGTGTGGGAGCTGGCACCGGCCGAGGCGCTCGTGGACGGAACGGGCGTACTGATGGGCGTGGCAGTGGACAGCGGAGTGGCAGCGGCGCCCTTGGTCTCAGTGGCTGTCTGCTCGTCCTCGGCGTCCGGGTCGTACCCGAGCTTGGCGATGCGCTCAGCCTCCTCCTTGGCGCGCTTCTCGGCCTCGTCAAAGTCGATGAGGTCGCCCGTCACCTTCTTGGCACCGAGCTTCTGTGTCTTCTTGGCGCCGAGAACGTTGGCCTTGCGCGGGCCCGAGGACGTGGTCGACTTGCGCAGGGCGGCGGACGAGGTGATACGGCCGGTCGTGGGCTTGGGAGATTCGGTCGCCGAGTCCGACTTGGCCAGGGGCGACGCCGAGCGCGAGATGGCGTCCTTGTTTGCGTTGAGGAAGGGCGAGGGCGTGCGTCCGGTGACGGGAGGGGTGGCGGTGCGCGAGATAGGGGGGGTGGGGCGCTTGATCGAGGGCTTATCCCACGAGGAGAAGAAGTCGTCGTCGGCCTCGCTGGCATCAGTCGAAGCAGGGTCGATCTCGGCGTCGACAATAACCTCGCCGGGGAATCTACAAGAGTGGCGCATGTCAGCATACTCCAAAGGACAAGAGCAATGGGGGAAGACTATCATACTCCTTAGCATCCTTGGCGGCGCGGCGCTTGAGTTCATCCTTGTACTTGGTGGCGACGTTGGACTGGTACTTTGTCTTGGGGTCCTTGCTGTTAAGTGCGGCGGTGCCTCCGTTCTGCTGGAAATACTTGGTGGCCGACTCGTTGCCGCCAACCTTCATGACGCGCAGCTGATCCCATTGCCATTCTAGGGGGTTGGAGTCAGCATCAAGAAGTCTGAATACTCGGTAGTATATTCCCCCTCTTTGTTGCGGCTAGGGAGTGATGGAGGGGGATGCGCATCAACATACGGTCGAGGTTTGTGGATCGCACAAACGAAATGTGGACGCCGAGGTTACGGTGGTTGGACGAGCAGTCGAGGCAGAGGTAGATGCCAAAAGGGACAGACGTCCACGTCGGGTTCTTCTGGCCGCAATCGAAGCAAACCTAGATGCAGTCCACAGTCAGAACAATTACCCCCCGGGGCTGTGTCAGCCCAGACACCTTCGACTTGCCTTGTTTGCCTGCTTCGACTTGAGTTTATCAAAGACCTTGAGCGACTGCTGCTTGGAAGCGAGAGCCGCCATGATGGAGGATGATGTGGACGCGGGCGAATACGGAGGTGATGATGGTCGTCACGGGGCCGAGGTGTAGGCGTCGCGCTACGACTCTGCGCAAGAAAAAAGGATGCTGGGTTTCCTTTCTGTTCTGCTGGGATGTTTCTGGACAGCGGCGCGCGGCGCAAAAGGGGGGAGGGGGGGAGTCGTGGTTAGGACGGGGCCGGTCGTGGTCTTGGCTGCGGTGTGAAGGGCTCAGGAGAATTGAATACGGACTCTCTTTGAGTGCGCAGGAGTTGGTAAAGTGGCATGTCTGGTGCGCTAGTCCCGATTCGGGCCAATGCCATCCCCCGCCGATGCGGCTGCCGTTTGGATTTTGCCAAAGGCGGTGAGCCAGCCCGGCGCCAACCAGCAGAAAGATCTCAGCGAGCCTTTGGCTCCCATTAACGGGAGGAAGCAATCCACAGCCTTGCTTTATTTCGCAACGTTTTACGCGCCTTCGACACCCTCGAAAAGAACTTCCAGGGACTCTGCCAAGGGTTCTCGTATAATGGAAGTTGACAGGCCGCCATGATGAATAGAACGACCACAACTTCCGCCGTCCTGGCCTTGCGCCCCTTGTCCAGCCTTGCCGGCGCCGGCGCCTCTCGCACCACCGCGACAGCAGCATGCGCTCGCCTGCTATCCCGATCCTACGCAACGCAAAACAGCTTGGGAACGACACCTACCCCAGGCCCCCGCCGCCGGACAGTGACACCGTTCAACGACGACGGCCGAGTGGCGTGGAAGGATCTCTCGGCGGGCGAGAAAGCGTCTAGAGCCACCCAGCAGAGCTTCAACTTTGGCATGGTCATTGCTGGATTAGTGCTAACAGTCAGTCACCCCGCACTTGCCTTGCATTCTTTCTTTTGCCCCCCTGTCCCTCTGAAGTGTATCTGCTAACATTCATGGATGTCTGTAGGGCGGCGTGAGTTACTTCCTCTGGACCGATGTCTTCTCCCCCGACAGCAAGACGGCGCACTTCAACCGGGCCGTCGATAAGATCAGGGCGGACCCCAGGTGCGCGGAGCTTCTGGGCAGCTCCAAAAAGATCACGGCACACGGAGACGAGACGTTCAACAAGTGGCGCCGAGCGCGTCCCGTCGCGTCGTCCGAGAGGGTGGACCCGGACGGCACGCAGCATCTCCTAATGCACTTCTTTGTAAGTTCACATTGGCTGATAGGCAGGAAGCATGGCGCTGCGGACCGATACACAGTGACTGACAAGGTATATAGCTCGAGGGGCCCCTCGACAATGGTGTCGCGCGCCTTCACATGGTCAAGCGGCCAAGCTGGGGTGAGTACGAGTACAGGTATCTGTACGTGGACGTGAAGGGTCACGAGAGGATCTACCTGGAGAAGGACGACGATGCTGCCCGAGCCGGAGGGAAGAAGCAACTGAGCTTCTTCGGCGTCAAGTGGTAGATGCCGCCGCCACCGCTGGTGCTGCTGTTGGTGCTGCTGGCAGTAGACACACTGCCCAATTCAGAGGCTCGACGAGGGAGAGCCACACTCTTCTGGTGCCACAGAAATCAGTGTTAGCCCATGCTCTTCGGTTCAGCCGGTCGAATTTAAGGGCTAGACGGCAGGGAGGTAAAACTTGCTGCAATATGCGTCACAGATAGACCTCCCTGGTCCATGTTTGGAATACTACGGAGGGAATAGCATTGTAAGATAGAACAAATGTGTGTAAATGTACATTATAATATGAGTAGCATCTGGAGCGGGTGTCTGCGAAACGAAACATCTGCATGGAAACACCTCAATGCACACCAGACCCCCTCGCCTACCGACGTGCACTCTCGTCAATCCCGCACCACCCTCTCGATATCCCGTCTTCTGCTGTGCAACACGACAGTGGGTGACGGCATGGCATACGGAAGACCGAGCCAAAGACCTGGATGACACCTAGGTCGGCACCAGAACCATGGTCTCGCCGGTGACACAAGTCCACGACAATGTCGTATTTGTCTTCACGCAATATACTAACATGTTCCGCCTGTCTGCCAATCTCTGTCACACCAAATCGTACTCCTGTGCGACTTGGGATTGTTCGTCTCCAGCAGGGCACTCCCGTTACGGTCACGAAACCCACGAGGAAGCTTTGTCTGACACGGAAAAGGAGGAAGCACAGGTTTGAATGGTGCCTGGACCACCGGAATTGGGCCGTTGTTGGCTGAAGGGACGGCATTTAGTCATATGGAACATCCCATAGACTGGTGCTGAGAAAACGTCAAGCCAGGGAGCTACGATCCAGAAGCTCATAGGGACCTCGAGCTACTTCTTGAGAAGCAATGGGAGACAGTATTACAGATGCCGTTATCAACAGAGGGTGCGAATTCCCAGGTTGATGATCCCTTTCTCCGAATACTATCATCCACGTATGAAGACAGGGCCCCAGTCCACATTCGTTATCTGCAGCAGCAAGTCTACGATCGCGAGGCTGATGAACGGCTCCTTTTGCGTGGCAATAGCCTGACCTTGATACTCTGGAGCTTACCAGCCGTGTTTGAAGATGGTCACAAGGTGAAAGGGGGCTCGGAAATCCGTACAGAAGCTATTCCACTGTGGTAGGAGGCTTGGATTGAGCGCATCTTGCAAGGAAATAATCGTACTTTAGGGAGTAAATGAAAACGAAGAAAGGGGGTTCCAACCATGGAATCCACACGGTCTGGTTCTCTCAATCTAGTCATGTTATTCTTTTGCAAATGTGACTGCTTCTTTGCCGTATAAGGAGGTCAGAAATAGCTTTGGGTAGCGACCCTTTTCGGCAATGTGCGCAGACAGCAAACACTTTTACGAGGAAAGAACATAAGAGTGCTCCTACTCCTTAAAGGGGCTCACAAATCATTCATGGTACGCACAGACGCAGGCATAAATACCTGTTTTTTCTTCCCGCCTTGCCGTTCGGCTTCTCCCAGTCGAGTAAGCCGAGGCGGACATGGACAAGAGGTGGTGTAGAGTACGAGTGCCGAGCATTACATTACCAATGATCAATACGTCCCGGTAGCGGCAGCAGCGCAGCAGCAGGTGTTATAGATAGATGTATGGTCTGGCCGACATGCGCTGGCCATGTCATGACACTGGGCAAAGCCCAGCGGACCGAATGGTACGACGTCCAGCCCATGCGCACTGGTACGATCAATGCGCGCGCGCATGTTGGGAGAAGCGAGAAACCACCCGATTCAGGCCAAGCCTTGCGACAGGCCCAGACGAGACGAGACGGCATGGGAGTTGTGGGTGCAATCGCATCCCAAAGTGCAAATCGCCATCTTTGAACAGAATCCAATACTTTATGCTCGAGCAGCGCCACCGACGCTCACCTAGCCTGGCATGACATGGCCTATGGGTTGGTGCCATGCCATCAAGTACGGAGCATGTACCCCGTATACGTAACACCGTAATACCCGTTGGGTCATTCATTGCCAGCATACGAGTATGGCCGCCAAAAGGAAACATCGAACGTGGTCCATGGACAATTTGACAAGGTTGGTCCCCCCACGGACCTAATACCGGGCTGCTTGGCTGTCCCCCCGTTCGTTCGCCTCGTCATGTCTCAGAAAACCCGCTCCTCCAGGATTGTGGGGGAAACGGGGAAACAAGCACACAGGGCAGGCAAGGGCCACAAGGCAGGGTCGGGCTCTCCGCACGCGCCGCCTACTTTGCACAGGCAACTCCCCATGGAGTACGAGTGATGCTGTTTTGCAGTGAACTGTCCTCTGTACGAGCAAGTTGCATACGCCGGCTGCCGTTGACATGGTCTTATCGCAAGCCGGTGGCTCAAAAGAGGCGTCGCCATGCATGCCCTGGGGAGGGGGTGGCATACATCAATCGTATGTGACTAGCTGCCAGCTGCCAGTTGGTGCTGGGCCCGTGGGGATGAATGAAAGTACATACGAGTGTGCATATTGATGTCCATACTCTGTAGTCCGTACAGCGTATTGCTCGAAACTCACGAAATACTCCAGAGAGAGAGAGAGCCCTTACTCGTATAGACTCCAACAATGTTACTCACCGACACCCCTCGACTCATATCTCCCCCTTTTCCTTCGGTCTGCATACATGTATCCTTTTGTCACTGGAGATTTGTGTCCCGGGGGGGCGTGTAGATGTCACGTCAATGACAGCACGAGGCAGAGATGCAAATGTGATTGCTCGTGGGTTTATCAAGATCCGAATCTTGAAATGGGCGAATGCAGAATCAGAAGCAGAGAATGAGGGAGGGGGGTGGGTGGGTGTCTCAGCTTTCTCTCCGGGGAAGCCGTCCCGGAGTTTGTCATTGATGCTGTTGTCGGACCGACGACGCAGGGGAGGGCCGCCACGATGGACTTGGTTTTTACTCATGGCTCTTCTTTATGACCGGACAGGAGCGCTGAGTCAGGACAGGGCGAGGAGAAGCGGAGGGAAACAAAATAAAGAAAAAGCTTGGCTACATGCTTCTTCTTCTTCTTCTTCGGCGGTGAATAGGACTGTTGCATTCGGATGGCGGTGGTGGCAATGCCACGATGCGATGCGACGCGTGGAGTTAGTTGTACATACATGGTAGCAGCAGCAGCAGCAGCGCAGGAGCAACACGCAGGCATGCCGTGCAAATGAGACAGGCAAAACACGGCAAAGGAGGGCCGGGACAGTGACATGACGTCTGGTGGGAAGACGGTTGAATATCACCGGCAGATACTACTGAGCAGCAGCTCCGACGACGATGTTTTTGGTTGAACGGCAGGTGCTGTCGGGCCGTCTGCCTTCTACACGAGTGTTTTGCAAACTTCTAACCGAGTGTACAATGAATGGCAACACAATATCACACCCGGCACTCGCTAGGGTCCTTTACTTTGTACATGTAACCCAGACGTACGATTCAAAGTTGTGCGGGGTGTGTAAACGGACCGGTGGATTGAAGTGCAAGGTTATGTACATGTAGACTCGGACCATCTAGAGTTTTGTGCCATGCAGCCAGGAAAGAGGCCTCGTGGAAGTGCATGGAAGCGAGTTTACAATCATGCCATTCATCCTCCACCCTCCGCCCTCCGTCCTCCATCCTCCACGTCTCTACCATTCTAACACTCTGTACTACCTGTACTCATCTGGCCTGAGTACTTGCTGCTTCGTGTTGGTCTGCTGGTGCCGGCCGTACGAGTCACGTCGAGAGCTGACGTGATGCCAACCGCTTCCAACGTGACCAATTCAGCCATTTTAGCACGTAAGCAACAAATGATGATATGTACAATGTGCGATGTGTGCTGTGACTCGTTATCGTGCTCGTGCGTGCTTGTTTACGACAGCTCGCCCTTTTGTATCCGGGGTCTCCATGATTGACATGGAGTGGAGGGCGCGGAGGTGTGTGTCCATGTCAATTGTGTGTCAATTGTGTGGGGGGGGGTGCGGGGGGGCAAACTTGCCAGCCCGCGTAACCCTCGGAATCGTTAGGGATCACCACCGCCAAACACACTGATAGCAACACGTACTTCCCATTGATTGACGTCGTTGTCTCTGACAGCCCGGCATCTATCTGTACAGGTATCCCAACATTCCTTCCAATCCAATCGAGAGTGACGAAACGACTTGGCTGCCTTCCTTTGGATCAACGTTACTACCTCGCTCTAATTTAGTCTCAACCGGCCGGGTACATGGAGCAAGGCACAACTCGGAGCAAGGGAAACTCTCTTAGGCCTGTCCTGTCCTGTCTGTACATGATGCGCCGTCGATCGCATCGAAGTCCAGTCCCCAGCGATCGCTATCGCAGCCAGCCAAGCAAGCAGCCCTACCTGTACTCCGTACCTACGAAGAGTACTTACACTCGTTCTCACTATTACTACTAGTACTCCATACGTCTGTACTGTGTGTAAACCTCCGACGTTGCACTCGGTTGGGTTTCTAAGACAAAAATGGCACTCGTAGATGCTACCACGGCACTATTATTATTGGTGTTGCAAAGTAATAAACAAGAGCCGGGTTTCCAGCAGTGGTAACATTAATAAATGACTTCCTCGGGGGGGGGGG
>FYEU01000302.1:721080-766276 GCA_900188575.1 Geosmithia putterillii
CCGTACGTTGCGGTCTGTCCTCCATATTCCTGCTCGCAAAACCCCACGGGGGGGGAGGGAGAAAGGCAGGCATGATGGAGGGGGCGTGTGCGCCACCATGGACGGCAGCCGAGAGCAAAGTACGTACAGGCACACAACATTCATGTCGAACGTTGTTGTGGTGTGGTGGGCGCGGCCAGAGCAGCCAAGAGTCCATGACGAAAACTGTGTTCGAACTGCGGTACGGAGCGATACTCACCCAGGGCCAACGCTAAACAATTAGATGGTTTTTGGTATTCTTCGATCCGGGTGTGTTTTGGTTATCTGGAAGCATGTGAAGGCGAGTGCCAGGCTGTTAAGCGCGGTTGAGCGCGGTTGAGCACCGTCAATTCGCTGGCAGGAGGACAGATGCATTAGGGTCGGAGCAGACGGATGAGAGTGAATGAGTAGATGGGTACTCATGAGATATAATTGATATGTGCAAATGCAATACTCTCAGGTAATATACAACTGAAACAAGTATGGAGAAGTAGAGTAGGAGTTGATTGAATAGGAGTTGCATCCTCTAAACAGACAGAAAAGAAAAATCACCCGTTCCATTATCCCGTATCCCGACCTTGTAGCTCTTTGCCATGTAAAAACGCCTTCCCCGGTATTGTGTGTCTATCCATAATATGTCTATAGTTCTGAAGCAAGAGAAGAAGGAAAAAAAGAATAAAGGAAAGCAATAAAAAAGTCGCAGAGAATCAAATTAAGAACACGCATTCGTCAAGTCATTCCTCGGTGTAGGTGTACTCATTGCAGAGGCGATGGCTGCAGAGACGCCACGACATTCTTCTAGATGCGGTCGGCGAGGTCGCCTCCAGCGAGGCTCGTGCTGCTGCTGCTGCGTCCCGAGTGGCTGATGCCGTTGTCCGAGAGCATGTCGTGCACCGTCACCTTCGGAACGGGGAGCTTGCGCTGGCTGCCGTCCGGCCGGCTGAGAATATCGGTGAGGGACGAGCCAGAGGAGCGAGGGGGATTGTTGCCGCCCGGGGTGCTGGTGCCAGAGCCAGGCATGCTGTGGTGGCCTCCGGCGCCGTGGTGGTGGTGGGTGGCGGCATCAAAACTGGGCTCCATGGGGGCGAGGGCGGGCGTGGTGTGGTTCTGCAGCGAGAGGCTGCGTAGCGAGGGCAGCTCGTAGCCCGAGAAGGGGCGCAGCCGCGGCGAGTGGGCGGGCGTGGCGATAGGGGTGTGATCGGGCGTCGGGGAGAGAGAGTCGTGGGAGAAGGTGGGCGACGAGGGAGCCGTCGAGTTGGGGCTGTTGGGCCGCGAGCGCTTGATGTTGCGCAGGGCGCCGTTGTAGTGTTCGTCCCCGTGGTCCTCGCCCGACTGCGAGCGCGACATGCTGTAGGCAGACAGGGTGGGCAGGTGGCTGCCGGCGGGGCCACGGCCGTGGTAGTAAGGGTGGTGGCGTCCGGCCGAGGACGAGTGGCTGGAGGAGTAGGGGCTGCCACCCATCATGCTGTTCTCGCGCTCAACCTGGTGGGCGGCCTTGGCCAACATGGAGATGTCGCCAGAGCGGTGGTGGAGCTGAGGGACCTGGTGCTGGTGCTGATGCGACGGCTGGGGCAGCGCAAAGGACGAGTACGAGTGAGGGGGCGAGACGTTGGGCGAGGTCAGGGCCGAGGGGGGCGCGGAGCGGATGGCCTTTGGGGCTGGAGGAGGGGCCATCATGCCCTCGTGGCCGAGGGGACCGCCCATAGGACCACCGGGCTGCTGCTGGTGCTGCATCTGCTGGACCTGCTGGCCCTTGTTGCCTCTCCTCGAGTTGGGGTTGTTGTGTATCCTCGAGTGGCGGGTAAGCTCGTCGGAGCGGCTAAACTTCTTGCTGCAGCCAGGGAACTGGCAGGCGTGAGGCTTCTCGCCCGTGTGGGTGCGGATGTGCCTCGTCTGGTGCTCGAGACGGTGGAAGGCCTTGTCGCATAGCGGGCACTTGTAGGGACGGGGCAGCTCGTTGGAGCTGTCGGCGGACTGGGCGCCGGGGAGGGGCCCGTTGGGCTTGATGACGGTGACGGCGGCGCTGGCCATGTTGGCGTCCTGCTGTCTGGAGTCGTCGACAGTTGTGGGGTTTAAGAGGCTGGAAAAGTCCACAGCCGACTGGGATCGTTGCATGTGATCCGTCCGCTGCTGGTTAAGGCAGGCAAGACGTCTGTGATGTGGTTGTTGTTGGCGGTTGGCCCAGAGAGAAAATGGGATACTTGACTGTCGAAAGGGTCGACAGCTGGCGTGGACTCTGTAGCTGGTGATGGTGGTTGTATGTGTGTATGTGAGCGTATGTGTGTGTATGTGTGTGCGTGTCGTTGTTGCTAATGTGTGGGATGGAATCGCGGGGAAGAGCCTTTGTGGTTCTGGTCTGGATATATATTCGTGGGAAAGGGAAAGGAAACACAAGAAAAAAAGACTGGGGGGGGAGGAGAGAGAGGATCGGGGTGGTTTAAAAGAACGTGGGAGGCTTCGGTCGGGGTCGGTAATGGGGGGCCGTGGGCCAGACTGGGGCAAGAGGCAAGCAAGCGGGCGAGCGAGAGAGAAAAAATTGGTGAGGGCCGACTCAGAGCAGAGTATGGGGCCGGGGAGGAGGGGTGTGGTGATAGTGAATCTCTTTTCCCTCTTGTTTCTTTTGCGGCGGCTGCGGGTGCGTGCGGGTGTGCGGGCTGGACTGTGGACAAGAGGAGAAGGGGACGGTGGAGGTTCTATGGATGCATGGATGGTGGCTCCCCTTGTGGTGGCTCCCCTTTATGGTGGGGTTGAATGGGTGGAGGTGGAGGGGGAAGGCCAGCCAGCGAAAAGGGGGGCGGAGGAGCCTGGAGACGAGGGCCAAGAGGCTTGTTGGCTTGGACACTGGAGACTGGACAGAGAGGCTCTACGGAGTACTCGTACGGGATCATGGGCTTGGTCGACGGGGACTGGAGAAGAAGGGGTACATGAAGGTACACACCCCCCTCGTAACTCCCCAACTCCGTAGCCGGGGGACGAGACTCTTGACGAGGTATGGGTACGGAGCAGTTGTACTCTGGTACGAAGTACTTTGTTACTCGCACAGCCAGAGCCAAGGGCCAAGAGCCTGTGGTCCGACCGGCCAGATTTCGTCAGATAATGCCATGACGCTATCAGAGCCAGCAGGCAGCCAATCCAGCCGCTCAGGCATGTGTTTCCTCTCTTCTGCTTCCTGTGTCTCCTACCCTCTGGTGGCTTCATGGCTGGTCGGATGAGGAGGAGAAGGAGGAGGAAGAAGAGGAGCGGGGAGGAGATAAACGGGACAAGCCCAAATGCAACAACGACGAGAAAAAGACCTGAAAGGTAACTGCAACTGCGCCTAGTCCACTGTAACTCGTACGAGTTGAGGCAGACTGCTACTGCGTCGCATACTCGTACGAGAGCCCTGGATGCTACTACACAGAGTATCGTGAGCCTATCCTATGGGATGGGTGTACTCCGTACGTACCAACAATACTAATACTCCGCAAGACCTGCCGAGAGGGCCCTGATTGTCACAAATGGACAACGCACTCGGTACTTGGTATTCGTACCTAGATCGTAGCTACTACTATACGCGCCCGCCCGTCCGCTGCTCCGAGATGTGTCCCAGGTACCACGTCGGACTTCCGCCGGGTGTTGGGCCGAGAGGCAGATACTCGTAGACACTGTGGGTGAGCACTGAGTATTGTCCATCCGTACAGGTACAAACAGAATGTACATACTACTTGTACTTGTCCCGTGTCAAAACGGCCGTAGGCGTATCAGCAGCGGGTGCGACAACCCCAGAGCGGCACGCAGCGACATACAGGCTCGTACGGCTATCAGTCGAGAGACACGGCGGCAGGAGTCTGGAGAAAGCTGGGGTCGCCAGTTGCCTGTTCAGTCACAGTCTTGACTCGCCGTCCCCCGGCTGAGACCATGCTTGCACGCCCAGGCCCAGACCTCACCAGCTCGTGATAAGGCGTAGACTACTACGGAGTAATACAGTTGCTCCCCCCCTCCGCACACACGTCTAGTGGCCTTGAGACTTGTCGCCGTCTCTCTCCGGCTCCGACTTTGGCTCAGACTGTGTCCGGACGGCCGTACGGCAAACCAAACTTGCTTATCCCGCAACCCTCACGTGCGATTGCGTGCCAGCAAGCCGGCCCGGCAGCAGAAGCCAGGCGAAAGGGAAAAAAGACTATTACCAACACTCCCGCCCGAGACTATTGAGAATCATCAAGAAACAAACACACACCGTGACAGTAGTGCGGTCCAGACGCCAAGTCAAGACAGGGAAGAAAGCAAACATCAAGCCCCCGCCAAAGCCAAAGCCAGGTTCAGAGTGTGCCGGATCCATCCGTGTCCCTAATGCACAAGCCCAAAGTACCAGACCACTGCCTCATTCCATACATGCAGAGCCGTCATCAATCCTGGCACAGAACTTCGGGGGAAAGCACAAGGCATCTTCGTGTCGTGGGATGCGTACGTGTCTGCATAAATACTGGCGAGCGAGCACAGCAAGGCAAGGCAAGGCAACTCAAGATTGGCATGGGGCTGGGCTGCACTGCACGAGCATCACAACTGGTACGTAATTGATGAGTAATGCCAACTGCTAGGAACTTGCGAACGTGCGAGTAATACTGCGTAAGTACTTCTGCGTACGAAGTAGACAGCATGAGCACGTTGATGATGCGATGGTCCTCTCGCTTTCTCGCCGGTACGTCCCTAGCATGGGGTTTGGGAGAAGCGGGGGTGAGGGGGAGACAAGGACTCGTGACTCCGTACCGCCAAGTACCTGTCCCTTGATACTCTGCGGAGAGTCGAAAAGAGTCTGCCTGGCCGGCTTGATTGGATACCATTCCACCTTCTGATACTTGATGCCACCTGGGCCTCCAGATTCGTCACGGCTTCTTCCTGAGCCACGGAGGTTGTTTTGCCTTCGCTTTGGCTCCCTCCGCTCCAAGGCTTTGGCGCCCCTGTCGCTCCTGTTGCTCCAACCCCAGGCACACAAGCTACGGAGTGCTCGTAGCTACAAGTACTATGTACTAGCATCCGCGTACTTACCCGTGGCCTGCTCACATGTGATGACCCTCGCAGGTGCCTCATGCCGTTCTCATTTGACAGGACATGACGAGTCATCCGGCAAGCCCCCATGGTCATGTCGAGCATCAGCCTGACCTTCCTTCTCAAGTTCCTTCTCCCTATCAAGAAAGAAAACGGATGTGCTGGGTGAGGATGAATTGTAATCGTGCGGGAAAAAAAAAAGAAAGAAAGAAAGAAAGAAACATGGGGGCAGGAGTTGTGGGTCATTCACCACCGTAAACGGGGCACATGTGATGCGCTGTTGCTTATGGAGGAGGAGGAAGAGGAGCGCTTGCTTCATAGGAGGAGCTTTTCCATATTATCAATGCGACACAGTCTCAGGTAGGCACCCCGTACTCCGTAGAGAGAGAGGAATTGATTACGACGGTCGGTCGGTCCCTGGGGTCCCCGGGGAACAAGGTCATCGAGATAAGAAACGTAGTCGACCCTATTTCGCTCTAGTGCGGGACCAGGGGGGGCACGCCGCTTGGGGGGTGAGTGGGAGGGATTTGCACAAGGTCACCCGAGGAGCTGGAGCCGGTCGGTCCCTGCAGTGAGGTGAGCTCTGTCGTGGGTTGTGCGGTATTTAGGCGAGTTGGCGAGCTTTGCATCTTGCTTGGCTCCATGGTATCCGGAGCTCCATGCTCCAGGTGGCAGGGCAGGGCCAGAACTTGCGAGGCATGGCCAAGGTAGGTAATTTTCACCGTAGCGCCGTTGATCATGGGCTTTGTTTTTGCACTGACAGTGGCACTTGGCAGTCTAGAGTCTTTTAGAGAATGGAAATGAGATGAGATCACTGTTTGCTTCCATGTCGGCGATCTTGGCCATTATGGCGTGCGCACCCTGGGAGACTCCAAACTTGTGCGAAGTAAGTACGACGAGTCCTGGTTCGCCCACTGGCAGGTACGAGCCGGTGAAAAAGCAAGTCGTTATTTCGTACTATAAACAGCAAAGTAGCGTCGCGCAAAGCAGAAGGAAGCTGAAGCAATACTTCGTACTTCGTACTTCGTACTTCGTAATGGCAGCAATCAATGGCAGGTGCGGGTGGCCGTCAACCGGCTCATATGGATCGTGGAAATGAGTTTGCAGCGGGGCCCCGGACGGGGAAGGAACGCCTAGCAGCTACTGTCACTACCTGCCACTACGGAGTATTACAGCGTACAGGGACAAATGACAACTCTCGTAATGCTGCCGCACAAAATGGGTCGCCATTTCTCATCCGTCTGATCCTCATCGTACGAGAGTCCTCGGATGTCACGTCACGACAATTGACTGGCAACAAACTGCTAGCAATCATGCATCCGGGATCCCTACAAGTATACGCCCCTCCTTGACCATTTCGTCACTACCGCCATCGTCATCAGGGCATAACCATTAGCAATAACCCCAAGGCATGGAGTAATGCAGGTAGTATGGAGTGAGTTCGTTAACTGCTGCACCGCGTGCACACAAAGACTGCGCAGACGAATATTACTTCGCCTATCGGCTAATCAAAACACCTTACAGGTACGACAGGTACGGCGTAATACTCGTTGGTCCACCCAGGGGCCATGATATGAGGTCGCTTAAGTTGCCTAGAAAAACGCCCGTGACGACAAGGCCGCGATAAGGCGACATACCACCACCTAATACTACTAGTCCCCTGCACCCCCCCTTGTCCCTGTCGGAGGGAGGGGCCCCGCAAAGCATTTTTTTTTCCTTCTTACCAGCACTCCGTACGGAGTAATACTAGCAGTAGATTACGTGCTGCCGCTGCCGTTGCTGCCGCTGCCTACTTGCCTACTAGGAGCCAAGCCAAGAGCGTACAGGCAGAGCCAGCCCACACACAATATTAAATCGACGATAGCAGGCGGGCGCGCGCGCATATCGCTTCGCCACCACAGTCATTATGCGTCGCTGGATTGAATCCCCCCGTACTTACGAGGCGCGGCTCCGACTTTCCGTTGGCGGTAGGTCGGGATCGTCACGGCCAGCTGCCTATGTACACATACCAGGCAGATATCTGTTCTCCCCCGGATTCCCACCCTCCGACAGGAAATCTCTAGCCGTACTTACACATATTACAGCGTATCCTGCGTGGGGGTTCACGTCTTGGATCCTCCGGCGTCGGGGGGAAGGCCAACACGTTGCATGTAACGTCTGCGAGCGTGGCCACATATAGACGCATTTTTCAAACTCCGGCGTCGGGGGGAAGAGGAGGGGACCAGCACCAGCGGCTACACTACAGTCAGCAACTCGTATTTACCGCCGTGTCCGACGCCAGGTACGCCATGTGCTACTTGCTCGTACCTGTAGAGATGCCGTCTAATTGCGTGCCCCATAGACAATGATTGCTCTGTGGTAATACAACGTACAAAGTACGAAGTAATAGCAAAAGAAAAACAATCTCAACACGAGCTGAATTACACCGTACTCTTGTAATACTTGTACCTGTAGGGCCAGATCATTGCCGTGATTGTTACCGCGCTGCGTTACTTGTATGGTCCTACCCCAGACTCATCCGCTCCGAATCCGGGGGCGCGCGCAGTCTGGTGCGGCGTTGCACCATGCCGGGGTGTAATGATGATCCCATGGGGGCACCACCACCGCAAGTATCAGCAGGCAGTTAGCACAGAGGCATACACACGCCCTTTGGAGTATCAAGGTGACAAGGGTCCCCCCCCATCATCGCTCGGTCCTTCGGAATACTCATACCGAAAGCGTCTCGATGGTGCCAAAACGGGAAGGAACGGCGGGTGCGGGTGTGTTGCTCCCCCGGATTCCTCCCTCTGACTCGAATTGTTACTACACACGCCTCCTTGTGTTTTTTTCTTCCTTTTCCTCTTCATATTGAGATCCGAGTGCCTGGGAATAAAACGAGTACAGCTAGTGCGGCGGACAGAGTATTACCAGAGAAGAGCCGAATTCTCTGGGGGGCGTCATTACGTAGGCCTACTACCCGCTCCTGGGTGTTTCTCCGCAGTGAAACTGGGCCTTTCGGCGCCGAAAAGTCTCGGAACGGGGGGACGAGCCTGGGGGGCGCAGGGCAGGGGGTGTGCGCCTAATAAAGGGCTTAGTGCTTGGTCTCAGGGCGGTGCCGCGCTGGATAGTGCACCATGACTAATGGTCTCTTGGCCTGGTCGCCGCCAGGGCAAGAATACACTGAGCATTTATCAATCTTGTGAGATGAGAGATATGAGGACAATAGGAGAGAGAGAGAGCTTGTCTGCAACCTCAATACACTGGTCCGACAATGGCAGTCCGCGGTTGAACAAATCAGGGTCCGTCTGGGACCTGCAGTAGTTGGAGCCCCTGCGGCTGCTCCTGGTTTTGGGAGAGAGAGAGGGGTGACGGTGAGTGAGGCTCAGTTGCTGCTGTTTGCTACTCTGCTGGCATGGCATGGCATGGTAGGCAGCCTTGGGTTCGGCCCTTTTTCTCGTCTGCCAGTGCCGACTTATCTAGAGGCGAAAGCACGAGTAATACTCCGTATGACTTACTGAAGAGAAATACAGGTGCTGCATAATAGTACGAGCGCAGCCGCAAGAAAAATACTCCGTAATAACTCCAGGTCCGCGTTTGGGGACCCATTCTCGTTGTCGAGATTCGGTCTCGCCGAAACGACTACCATGGGGAATTTCGTCACCCAAACCCATATTATCTCATCGGTGTCACTATCGAATTTTTCTTCTTCCCTTGGTCCCTTGACCCTTGGTCCCTTGGCCTTGGTCTTTACGGAGCAGTCCTCATCTGTCCGGGGCTAGCCCCCAGTCCCACTGCCAAGCCACATACGCAGCGCTTCAATCTGTCTGTGTGCGTCCGATTGTCCGGTTGTTATTATCCCATGAGTCCATACTCGTAGAGAAAAAAAATCTTGCGCCGCCTGGCCGTCTCGGCCAGATACATTGGTACACACCCCACGTGGAGCTTCAATGCCGGCCTCTGACTCGTGCGGCTCTCCTTTGGCTTTCTGCCTCTAGGCTTCTACCAGGCCACCAGTGCTCTACTTCGTAAGTAACACTCGTACGGCGATACTCCGTACTCATACTCATAAAAATCACTGGCATGTTTCTTTTCTCCTTCTCTGACTATTCTTTTTTTTATTGACATGACACTTTGCGACCCGACTAGAAGTATGCACCCCCCAGAACCCCCTACCCCGGGCCGAGACCCCTTTTTGTTCAAGATGCGGTACTCGTAGCCTGTAGGCAATCAAGCAATGTGGTTCGGGTGGATAAGAGCAAGTACAGAGTACCTATTTCGTGCCTCGCACCTTGATAGCCCTTGAGCCCCTTGCCCTTGGCCCCGAACCACTCAACCACTATGCGTAAGCCAATGGCCAGTAATACGTTCGCCCCCGCAGCCGAGAAATGAGGCTCAGGAGGTGACCCCAGAGTACGGATATTATGCCTACCCGCCCCAACCGACAGGCGTTATTGCCTGGAGACGCCATACATGATACGACTCACAAGTACGAGTACAGTCTGCGCCGCAGCGCCATAAAGACAAGGTGACGAGGTTGCACAATTGAGCCCCGATTGCGTTCTAGATGCGCAGTGTATACTAACTGGCCGTGCGACTCACATATTTGTATTCTGTACTCACACATAGTACTTAACATGAATAGAGAACCTGTGTGGGAGTACAGGTGGCTGTGTGTGTGAGTGTCTATTAGAGGTAGGTGTTTGCCAGTGTTGCATCCTGTACTCCGTACCTGGAAACCAACACCATGAAAACTCAGATGGCGGTGAATCCCCATCAACGAGGACCGTATTCTTGGACGCCTCCAGTGTAGTAATCTCGCTAAATACGTAGTAGGTCGATTAGGCACGTGCGCCATGGCACACTGCCTGAGTGCCCCATCGTCTCCGTACGTGTACGAGTACTCCGTACCAGACCCTGTGCCCCATTGTCTTCAATCCTGCATCTGTTTGGGGGATGGGAATGGGGACGGGGACTCGTTCCAAGCGAGGCGGTAATACGACGCTGCGTCGCGTGCAACAGTGCTTTTCCCGTTTGTCCCTGAGCCCAAGGTCGCATTGTGTGTACTCGTGCTCGTACGAGCAGAGAAATCTGCCGTGGCTGTCCTGTCAGTGCTCCATTGTCCAGGACCTTAGACCCGTCCGCTCGCGAGTAATACACCCAGAAACGGAGATGAGCACGTCGGTCTGGTCTTACTCCGTACAGAGTATTACATATGGTATTCTTTGCTCCCTGCAGTGTGCTTGTATTAACCATGCAAATCTCAAATACGAGTGTTCGTCAGTCGTGTTACGTTGCGAGTATCCCGAGTAATTGACGCATCCCCGCCTCCTTTGTTGAGCCTCATACTTCTCCTACCGGGATCCTCGCCCGGGGTTTTGTGGATTACGGGAATGCGGCTCCAAGGTCTAGTGGGCTTGTTCCAACCCCCGAGGTCTGTCCGAACCGCTTGCAAAGGGACGGGGCAAGTCGGCTGGAATCTCGACCAGGTCATGCTATTGCAGCACTCGTCATAGCATTCATAGCACTCATACGAGTAGCACTCACTCATTGCGGTGCTCAAACTCACCATTCATGTATGTGGTCCTCGTGTTAGAGTACGGAGTACATATAAACATCAGACCAGTCTGCTTGCGACACGCGCCGACCCTCTCTGTTTGACTTAATGGCTGGCTACCGGCACTCTGTTGGCAGCAAGCTAGTGAGATTACCGCGACGCCGGCCTGCGAGCGACTTGCTGGGCGCCTGCCTCTTGGGCTTGGGCTTTGACGAGGGGTTTTCCCCTCGTCTGCTGCATCGTGCCTGTACTGTTTACAGGTACTACGTGAACTCGCTTTGCTTGGCAGCAGCTGTGTCCTCTTGGTCTTGGCCTTGGCCTTCTTGGCAGCTTGCCGACGTAGCAGTCGTGCAGTCCAGCTTTCGCGGGGCTCCAGATTCCCACTCTCAATTTGGCATCTGACCTCTTAGCCTCTGCACCTGGCACAGGTACATTATGGTGAAAACCACTCCTAGAGTCCTAGTCTGTACCAAGGCGTAGGATTACATGCGGAGCCTGCAAGACGATGGGCCCCCTCCTTGCCTGCGAGGGCCCTGCGAGAGATACGAATGTCTCACTGATTGCCATTGATAATGGTACACGACGCACGCCATGGGTTAGGAGTGGTGATGTCGAGTAATATATCGTATCCTGCGCGTGAGGATTTTTCCCTCCTTCTTCCCCTACAGGCTCCAGTTTGCCAGCCGAGCCCCCGGATATCCACCTCCGCGGGGAAGATGAGGAAATAAAATGGGAAAATGAAGAGATTAAGCAAATGTGTGCACGTCCTAGTCTTGCAAGCTAAGGCAAGGCGAGGCAAGGCAAGGCAATGTCGCTCACTTTCCCCTCTTTGACGACAAGTGTCGTCTCGTCTCGCGCTCGCGACTACTCCGTAATATGTACTCCGTACGGGGCATGGAGTATGGATAATACTGCACAAGCCCGTACCAGTAAAAAAGCCCTGGGGCAGAAAAATTTCGTGTGAGTCGTGACTTGGAAGCTCCTCCCACCCAACACCCCCACTACAAGTAATCCCGAGTCTTCCCGAGCCACTGCTACTCGTGACCCGACTCCTCCCCCCCTTCCCAGTCCAGGACCCTGTGAGACTTTGGGGCGTGTATCTTGTCCTAGTCAGAATTTTGGCACGATGATCTTGCCCGGAAAGTAGTGGTGGCCTGGGGAAACCGATGTCGGGATTTACTCAAGTAACCCCACAGTCTACAGGAGCGGGAGCGACAAACCACAGCTCATCACGCATCTACGAGTGCGAGTCTCCGTATCTTGCTTACCTGTCCCAAATGCCGACCCAGGTGATTTCAGTAGAGTAATGATCTGCTATCCTACCCGTATTACAGAATACGCCGTAGCTCCCTGTCGGATGCGCTCAGCGGCTGATGACCCTGACCATGTGTCCGGTTCGGCTTCCTCCTGATGAGCAAATCTGCTATGGGGAGTGGGCACATACGCACACGTGCATTCACCGCAGAGGCACCACTTTTTGGACATTTGCCATTTGCCATTTGCCATTCCGATTTGTGATTATTACTCGCCGGGTACTGGGGAGAAATGAGCTTGCTGTGTGAGGTTGCTACAATTAGAGCTACAGCTACCAGGTAGCTCGGGTAAGCCCATGATGCCGGTCGGGAGATCCGCTGGTCCGGCTATCACCAGGTTATAGTCAGAAGTCAGACCTCGGGTTCAAGTCGGCCATACGCAGAGCCGTGTGTCTGGCTGCGGCTCCCATCACGAGCTCGGGATTCCTTTGATTCAACCGGACCATTCCTGCCTAGGCCTCAATTGATGCCTTACTCATATTTTGTGAGAGATACTCACAGGCAACATATTCGGCTACAATGTGAGTTGCAAGTTGGATGGGCGCATCCTTCACGAGTATCACCCCGTAAGAGTACAGGAACGGACGGAGTCGCCATATCTGAGCACAGCTCCTGCAACCTTGATACGTGCACGCCAGCTCGACTCATCCGGGCTGTGCATGACGATATTGAGCCCGTTCTGTGGTATCAACTTTACTCCAATATGGCATCTTGCTGCCTGGTCACTCACTGCCTGTACTCGTGGCTAGGCACCTAGTAGTCCATAAGTTGCTACTACTAATACTAACAGGTAAACTCAACGTCGGGCCTTCCTGGCACACCTCAATCCTGGGTTGCCGTGCGATCAAGCCCCAACCTCTCTGGAGCCCCGCGCCCTCCCTTTGCCGGCGGGAGCTTGTCATGCCTTGGACCCTGTGGATGCCAACGTGATACGTCCGTCATGGCGAGATCCGAATGAGTCTAGGTAAGATACCGGGACCTTGATGCCATGCCATACCAGCGTCTGAAGTTATCTGTCAGCAATGTGAGCACTTGAAAAGACTTTGGCTGGCTGGAGCCCATCCATCGTTCAAAGTCTAGACCATGGCAATCAGTTCCGGTCGCAGTTCTTTGTAATGGCTCGTAGCTCGTAGCTCGTAGCTCGCAGGGCGTAGCTCGTGGCTACTGCAGCCACCAGAGCCAGAGAGTGATATCGCGAGGTCACGTGCACCCGTGTCAAATGCTTGCAAAGGCAGGCACGCACACACACCCCAGGCTCGACCAGACCAGACATCCCACCTGCGACGACGACAAACGATAGAGACGAGGACGCAGATCATGATGGATCATGGACTATCACTCTGTCCATGGCCATGACGTTGCCAGTTTCGACATCCCGACGAGTTCGCGTGAGTTGCCATGCCGTGCGTGCACGTTTTGCCAGCCGCAACCGTGAAGCTGATATGTCAAAGACCGCCTGCCTACCGTCACGGCATCAGCAGCGCTGGACGAGCTGGAGAATGATGCATCCGCGCACATTTCCACTGGCCTAGATGACCTAGACCGCGCCCTGGCGGCGCCCTCCCCGTACAGCGGTGGCGCCTCCTTGCCCGCCAGCGGCGTCAAGCGTGGCCAGGTCACCGAGGTTTGGGGGCCTCCTGGCACAGGCAAGACGGCACTTGGGTGTGTAGCCATCATATCACATTAAACCTCAGATGTGCATATATGCTGACGTTGCACCTCCCATTTTCTCTAAAAAGTATCCAGCTGTCTGCCAATGCTATTTGCGATGGCGGCAACGTTGTCTGGATAGGTAGGCTACACACACACTTCTACGCCGGCCCGTTTTAATGCATGGCAGAATGCTCATCATTTTTATGCTGGTGTTATGGTAGACTGCTTCCAGGCCGTACCTAGCGATCGCGTCATCAAGACGCTGCAAGCTGTGAGGGGAGTCCGCGGCAGTCAGAAGGACGACATTGAATCCAAGGCTGCGGAGCAGGAGCAGAAGCATCTGTCGAGATTCACCCAGTATGAGTGCCTCACGCTGCCTCACTTGATTGCCCTGATTTGCCGCCCGACATCTAGGAGCATGGCGGGCGACGTCGCCCTGGTAGTCATCGACTCTGCCACGTCTCTTATAAACTCGGCGCTACCGCGATCCCAGGGTGTCAAGAAGCCTGGCGGCACGGCAGCGGCCCCGAACAGAGGTAAACGGCTACAGATGTTGTCGAAGTGGAGGGGACTCAAGGCTACGAGGCTAACTGGCGTGTTCTTTTTTGGGGGGACAGCAGGCCCTCCCCCATCTGTCAAGAGAAAGCAGGCGCTCCAGAGCATTATGAAGGCGCTGCAGACGCTGGCTTCGACGCGCAACTGCGCCGTCGTGCTCCTCTCGCAGTGCGCGACGCATATGCAGTCGGGCAGGGGGGCGACACTCACACCGGCCGTCAACACGGCGTTGTGGGAGCAGGGCGTGTCAACTAGGCTCGTACTCTTCCGCGACTGGACGCTGGGCCCAGCTCAGCAGGGCAAGCGCAGCAGGGACAGGTACTACGCGCCGGGGTTTCTGGCGGGCGTGCAGAAGCTCGACGGGAGGCACGCACACGAGGGACTGGGGGATATCTTGGCCTTTCAGATTGACAGTGTAAGTGGTCCGAACCAACAATCAAACCGTGAGAAGCGTATGGCTGACGGAACAACACAGGGTGGTATAGCTAGCGTGCCTTACCACCCCGGGCACCGCCACGATGATCACGACGGCGGCCGGCGTGCGGGCGCGGGTGCGGCCGTGGCGACAACACCCGTGGCGCAGTCTACCAAGAGAAAACTGGCGCAGACGGCCTTTGAGGTGCCGGACAGCGAGGATGACGAGGACTATGGGTGGGCCGATGAGGACGAGTCGGCGCTGCCTCCTCCACCTCCACAATGGCAAGGAAGCGAAGATATCCTTCTGGGCAAGGAGGTTGGCCTAAGCAGCGACGTGGGGGAGGACGACGATGAATATGACAGCAATGACGACGGGGAGAGCGATGGGGAGGGTGGAGACGACGAGTCGGAGTGAGCCGTGCAGCAGCCGCACTGCACTGCACCATGGGGTGCTTGAGCCGCATACGAGAATTACGGAGTAGCATTTTAAGCCGCATAGCCAACAAGACAGCGAGCAAGACAGACAAGAAAAGGCCAAGCACGGCAATAACCTAGGCGCAACAGGCAAGCCAAGACAAAAGCACGACCAGGTTCCATTATTGGCCAGTGATGGCGACAACGGATAAAGCACTGAGCACGGCATCTTGGCACCTACTTGGTACTGTCAGAAGGGCAGGAAGGGGGAAAAACAAATCCCCAGTTCTTTTTTCTTGCTCTCTTGTGGTACTGGATGCCGCCGGTGAAGCACCGAAGCATTGGCATTGCGGCTCCCCCAGACGACACAGACTAACCTCCAAGGGATTCATTACTCCGCAAAAAAAAGAAAAACTTATCAGGTCGGGTCCGGGGGGGGCGCGGGCGGCGGGCAAAGGAGTGTGGGCGGACCAGCGGGCGGCGGGCGCCTGTCGCGCGTACAGGGGGAAAATGGGAAAATACGGAAGCCTAGCAGACTACGAGTATGTGAGAAAATTCGACTCCATCCCCCATCCATTGCTGAGTCTGACACCACACTGACCTGACCACCGCCCACATACCCACACACCCAAACACCCTGGGGCCTGGGGGAAGCTTCCCTTCGGCATGACAAGCCGAACGGACTGATTTTGCTATCCACCACGGGGCTGGAATCGGCCCAATGCCGGGCTCGACTGTTGGTCTCGGTGTAACTCTGTGGTTGAGGCTCTGCACCCTCATACTTTGCTACCCCATTCATTGCATTTGCTTGCATTTGCCTGCATTCGCCTTCCCCCCTTTTTTTTGACACTTTGTGTCGAGGCCGTGTGATGATAAGGGGGGCGTGTTGTGGGAATCCTATTACTCCGTATGCTTTCTAGAGAAAAGCCTTGGCGACTCCGGGGGCCTTTATCCTTGCCCGCGAGTCTGTGGCTCTGGACCCTCTTCCCCCTGCGTGTTGGGGTCAAATTACGCCGCAATACTCGCTCTCCCCGTACTGCTCGCTGGCCATTATTTCAGCCGCATGGGGGGAGGGGGGTACTTTGCGTGTTATCACTCGGCAATAAATTCTGCGGATGAAGCCGCCTGGGGTTATCGAAGCATGGCGACGTGTTATTCCAGCTATTGCCGGCGGAGAATGTGAGTCTCTCTCAACAGTCATTTTTTTCTTGCTCAAAGATAGGGGGCTAGACTTTGTTATCAACATGGGGTAGCATCCGTACCCCAGGTATATATCCTAGTGCGATGATTATGGTGTTTGGTGATGTACCTCGCTTCGAAGGGGCTTCCGCATGCGGCACCTCGTCCGTCCACAACATGATGTTGCGCCCATGGAACCCCCCAGGTCGAGAGCCTTCAATCTCTCTCCTTTGCAGGTCATTGCTCTGCGATTACATGTATAGGTATTCTAAAGAAAGGCCCGGACCAGACAGTGCACCATTGGATATTGTATCCTCCCGGCTGAGGCACTCCCTTCCCCCATGTGTCCGGCGTAGCGGGCAAACCTGGGGATGGTAGGCACTAACGACACGCCCCCTCGCGAGAACAAGACGATGACGGGAGGACACGAGTACAGGGTGATTAGGCGTCATAACAGGTTGACCATTGTCAGTCGTACCAAGTATACAAAGTACGAGCACAGATATACGAATGCGAGCTTGGCTGGTTGGCTGGTCAAAACATCCTCTCGGGCCCTGCCAAGATAGATGTGCTCCAGCTTAGGGTCACAGCTCCAGGTCTTTGTCGCACGCAGCTTGTACTGCGCGCCGTATGCTTCCGAGGCAAAGTTTGGACTCGCGGGCGTTTCCCCCTGGTTCTCTAAGGGGTCTAGACGGGCTGTACTGGATAGAGACGTCATGATTGGTGATGCGAGGGTTATCGTTCACAGTATTCCTGCCATCAAAGGTTATCTACTTCGTAGTAGTGCCTGGTGGCTGTCACATGTCAAGGTGAATGCAAGATGGTGTCCATCCAAGTCTCCCCCCAGGATGAATATCTACAACGTTCAAGTGTCAACGACAATATAGATGCTCAAGTTCGGAGCTGAGAAACGTGCCGCGGCAGTTCCTCTCTGCCGATTAGCTTTGATGAAGCGATGAAGCAGCCTCTCATACACAGACTCGGTGAGGCCGGGACTATTCGTAGAGTTTAACCTTTGACCTAACACCATGTAGCTCTTGTCTATGTATCCTTTGGGACCTTTCTCCGCGTTTTCCCCTCGGCGCCATGTGGTTTTTTCCTTTTGGTTTTCGTCGGAGAGGGGTGCAACATACCATCTAACGCTGCCCTCCTCCTTTTCCCCGGGGCTGCATCCTGTGGTTGTGCCGAGGTCATGGATCGCCTCCCGGCACATGGGCAGTTCCGACTTTTGGCATTTTCCGAATCGCGGGGACTAGATACTTATGAGTACCTTTTCACGCAATTGCATCATTGAGGCTATGCCAGCTTTGTTCAATTCATGGTTCAATTGGGTTGATGTATGGTTCCCATATCTGTTTGTCGCCGGCTGTTCTGTAGGGTAAACAAATTCGTGACTGTGGAATCTGGACACGTACTATTCTTTCGGCGCTGCTCTTTCGGTACTGTTTTATAATGGGCTGCATGGCAGAATCTCTATCTCTCTGGGGATATAATTTTCTATTGTAGTTTGAGAATGTTGTTGTTGTTGTTGTAGCCTTCTGTTTTAAGTCATGTAGGTTGTACCACAGATATATTCATCAAGACAGTAGTAGTATTAGAGTCACTCACAATGATATGAGAAACAGTTGATCTGGAGACTCAGAAACTTGTAATTATAATCTTTTAATCAAGACCTGTCTTCAAACCACTGAATGAAGATGAAATTATTTACGACAATGGACCGTGATCATGATCATGGTGAGTTTCATGACAGAGTATAGGGTAACTAGGCTCTGATGCAACTCACAGGCCTTGCCTCAATGATGCATGATCTATGCCGGACGATGCAGGTTGCTTCTTATTCTGCATATACCTTTTGGATACCGAAGGAGTACGGAGTAGTGAGTATCTTGTCACTCGCTATAATGGGAATGGCGACCTTTTTCGACTCTATCATCACGTCAATTGCAAACCACTACGCCGGGTAGATGTGAACGACAAGGTGGATAAGCTGCAGGTGGTTAACCAATCAGACGAGCCCAAAGTAGTCCAATGGGCGACGAGCCATCAAATTCCCGGCCTCGCATCGTCCCATCAACCATTCTATCAAACTTGGTCAGACGCAGACGGAATCACAAGAACAGCCGCCCAATTTTCACAGCTGCCGCCGTCCCGAAGAAGCTCTCTCATTCAGTTGACCCCGCGCTTTCTCCAGAGGAGCGTAGGCGACCCTTGTGGCACTCATTGGCGGAGAAGTATACGTACCAAAAGTGCCAGTCTCACCGTCACTGACGAAACTGTGAGCTTTCTTGAGAGGCAAGACTCATGTCCGAGGTAAGGAGCATCACACCGTTATTCATCAACTCGGCTTGTTCTTTATTCACGCACCATTTCTTCATCGAGGGGCAGTCGAGAAATATAAAAGGGCTTGGTCGGTAGCGACTTCCTTGTGAGTTTTTTTTTTCGTGGGCGCCGCACCTTCCTTTGACGCGCCTTTGATGAGCTCATCGCGTGCAAGTGTATCCAGTGCAATCAGGCCACTCCCCTTAACTTTTTTTTCATCTACGCAACACGCGTTCTCACACAATATTCATCCTACTCACAGATCGCATCTCCCCAACAGGCCACGATGTCATCTGAACTCCAGAAGGAGCCCCAGTCTGAGCAGCAGCAGCAGCAGCCGCAGACACAGACCGACCCAACAGAGACAGCCCTGTTGGCCACGCAGACTCCTGAAGCAAGTGCTGAAGCTGCCGCTGTCACCAACGCCCAGACACAGGCCCCCAAGCTCAAACAGAACGGCCACAAGGATGAGCCCTTTTCATGGATGTGAGTGTCTCGTGGTCACCTCCCCAAAAAACACCCAACACGTCTCCGCAGAGAGGAAGACGCTCACGGAGCATGTATCTGACCGTGAACTGCTACAGGAACCCGCACCCAATATTCGTCATTATCTTGGCTGGGCGTGACGAGCAGCCATTCGGTATCCAAAAGGACTTTCTCTGCCATCGGTCGGCCTACTTCCGGGACTACTTTGCCGACAAGACGCAGGAGGCCGTCGAGCATGTCGTCAAGCTGCCCGAGACACCGACTGCTGTCTTTGGCCTCGCGCAAAACTACATCTTTACGGGAACCGTGGGCTCCAATGTTAGCCCAGAGCCTCCCGCATATGAGGAGCTGATTGACCTCTGGAAGTTGGGCCACAAGCTGTCCATTGATGGGCTCTGCGAGAAGGCGCTGGTGGCTATGAAAGACTGCCGTCAGACCACGCAGCGCATACCCTCGACGCCGCTCCTCATTCAGGTCTGGAAAGACACCCCCGAGGGCTCGGCTATTCGCCAACTGCTCCTGGGGTGGGCTGCCGAATATATGAGGTCTTCGGTGTCCCGGGCCGAGTTTGCAAAGTCATTGCCACAAGAGGTGCTCAGTGAGCTTGTCGTCAAGATGAGCTCTTTCGAGGAAATGGCTGCAGAGGAGGAAGAAGAGGAGGAGGAGGATACGCAGGAGAGACGCACTCCCCAAAGCGAATCACTTCCCAGTTCGGCTACGGCTAGTGGCGGTGTTAAGAAGAACGTCCACTATCTGGACACACCGAGCGACGACGAGACCCCGGGCAACAGTACCAAGAGGGGCCGCCACTCGAACGGCAACGCCGCCTCACCCGGCGCCGCGCTGGACCAGCGGACCCCGCTCGCGAGAAGGCCACAGCCGCAGCCGCGTGTTTCGCTTCCCAAGGTGCAGAAGAGGCGGTCGAGCGGTAACTTTATCGACGGTAGGACATTTTCTACAGCACAGAAGCTCGATTTTTGCGCGGACCTCTTGACCCGAATGCTCTCTGGACCAGGTGAGTACCCATGTTCATCACTAGACTACAACTCTCTGCTGTCGATTTCTTGGGTCATTCCTACAAGGCATACATACAGGGAATCCCTGCTTCATACAGGGGAAACCTCTGCTGACATGCGAATTCAGGCTTCTGGACTCGCCTGGTGGGCCCCTTCAAGGAACCCGTCGTCCCCAAAGATGACGGGGTTCCCGACTACTTTGACAAGGTCAAGAAGCCCATGGACCTGAGCACCATCAAGGGCAGGATGGACCGAGGCGAGTACCGCAAAGAGGATGATTTCGCGCGCGACATGCGCCAGATATTCGAGAACTGCTTCCTCTATTGGAAGAAGGGTGACCCGATGTGGTTGGCCGGGGAGAAGCTGCAGAAGACGTTTGAGGAGAAGTTTGCGGGCATGAACAAGTGGATTGCCAAGATGGGCGGTGACGAGGGCGAATAGGATAAGCACAAGCAGAAGAGGCACGGACACATTGTGTGACTGTGACTTGAATTGCTGTTATCGTCACCGCCATTGAAGCAAGGGAGCGTTTGGAATCGGCAATGGCAGGAGTAATGGTGCTTGGACGGCCCATGATTGTCTTTTTTTGCCCCCCTCTGGCCCTTTACCATGAGTTTTGGAAAGACGAGCGGGGGCTCTGTACCACTATAACTCACGGTTGACTGTACAGTATTGCGATGCTGCGGTTGTGGAGGCATGTTTCCACGACGAGGTGGACTGTACAGCACGATATTTGCTTGGGGCGGGAATCTGTCTCTGATTCTTTTATCTGAATCTTTATGCTTGATGGACAATGGCCCACGGAGGACTGTTACGAAAGAAGATGGGTATGAAGCAGCACGTGCTGTCTTCCAGTCGCTACGAGTACCAAGTAATCTGGGAGTATTAGTCTCGCATAATATACTCGACTGAGGCAATTTGTTCTAAAAAATGCGGATGAGCACGAAAACGGTTGTAGACAATAGATGGGATGAGTCCATGGGCACTGACACAATCCCGTACAGCGACACTATAGGTATGAAGTATTGCAGCCAAGACAATCCTACAGGGATAGCCATAGATGCAGAGATTGAGAAGCGTGGTCTCGTGGCCATTCATGCAAGGCAGCCTGTAAGACGAGGAGTCAAGACTCATGAGTCTAAGAGTGTACTCTGTACGATTACTTGTGCGGGTACGGAGTACGGAGTAGTCTGGGTCAGCCAGGTTGAGACATCTGGGCAAACGGGCGCTGGTGTCGCTGTTCATTGCCGACTCCAAGTTTTTCCCTCATATGTGACTGGACGTACGGTAGTGGTATTAGTGGTAGACGAGACTTAGATGGGAGAGAGATGAGACATGCAGCGGATGAGAGACATGAAAAGGGGGGAAAATGGCATTTGTAGTCTGTAAGATGGGCAATGTAGTCTCTGGAGAGGGATTTGACTTTGACGGCGCACCCGTGGACCGACAGGACCGTGGCGGACAAGAGCGGGGCGGTCTAAATGAGCTTAATTGGCGGTTGCGACGTGCGTGCAGCGCCAAGGGAGGCAAGACTGGAGAGAGGGCATGGCACAGTTGGCACGTTGGCAAGTTGGGGAGATTGAGTCGACTTGACTGGTCAGAGGATTAATACGTGAGTGAGGGGATCAATAAAGTGAGCGGCCCTGTGCAACTGGGGTATTAAGATGATAATCAAGAGTGAGTTATTGTACTATTCGTATACGAGGACTGAAGAACGATCGATGAGACGAGACGATGATTTGCTTGCCCCCTCCCCCCCGGCAGCGGCAGCAGTTGCAGTGTGTTGTTATGATTTTATGTTAGACTTGTGCCAAGTTATGTACAGGTATGTTGCGCGCGGGGCGCAAAGGGGCGGGACGCGCAGGAAGGAACGGCGGCCCGACAGTGGACCTGGACAGAGGGCAAAAGACGACAGACCATGGCATGGAAGATGGCGAAATATGACACGGCGAGCCGGGTTTAGCATTTGAGTTGAGACAGATTGGCAGGACAGGAACGGCAATTCGTGCTGTTTGCTGCACGTGTCTGTTTTCTGAGCTGTTTGCTGAGCTGTTTCCTTTTTTGCTAGCATTCATTGCTGCAGGTACACTTGGCGGTGGTGATGTGTATGGTCTGCCACGTACGTACGACGAGTACTACTAGTAGTAGTACTAATGTACTAATATGCAGGAACAACACAGGCGAGGTCGGCAGAGCCCAGACAGGCCTGGCCTGATGTTGAAAATTTTATGCCGTCTCGGCATTGCCATTCTAGAATACCTCGAGTATTGGGAATAATCAGCACCGAGTATTACTATGGGGTCAATCGAGTATTAATGACATTCGTACCCCCTGTCACGCACGGGTGGCCAGACGACGAGACGATGCGAGAAATTTCTACACGGAGTAGCGTAGCGGGCATGAGTGAGTCGAGTTGAGTTTGGGTGAGTCCTGGGCAGTCTGTCCAATCCAATCACGGCACTTGGCTGCCTCACACTCGAGCACTCAATTTACTCACACGGCTCGTACGAGATTGTCGCCAACAGAACCAGCATACGGAGTACTGTATTTGTACCAAAAGATTACGACTGTACCCTCAAGAGCAATTTACCCGCCCGGTTGCTCGCTTTGGCTAACAACGCCTAGCAGTGCCTAGCGAGTGGTAGCGTCGCGGTAGGGTGGAGCTGCAATTGGATCCAATCCCGTGGCACCGCCTATTACTCTGTACTCTGTACAGAGCACCTGTACCGTAGGCTGATGTGTACCTGTTGGCGTCCGTAGTGGCCTGTAGCGCACTGTAATCGCCCGTAGTGGCAGTTGCAGTCTGCCCGCCTAGTGGAGGCGGCCCGGCCAGTAGAAGACCCATGGAAGGCACTTGGTCCCTAGGCGCCGCCACTCACTCAAGGCCGTCCTGGCAGCGTCGCGTCTTAAATTAAAAGGAGACGTATCGTCCCCACTTTTCTCTGGTTCCTGCGCATTGCTCTCCAACTCCCCTGTCCGTTGTGCTAATGCTGGGCTCCGATACTTGCGAGAGTAATTACAGTCCTTGGGGTGGATTGGACGCTGTGAGTGACCGGGTGGCTCCTGCCCCCCCAGGCCGCCCCCCCTCTCCGCTCTCCTGCTCCTGCCCCCGTTTCCCTCCAATATTATCATCTCCTCTCCCCGGCTCACATTGACTCCTCCTTCTCTCCTTTTGCATCCCCGTTGTCGATATTTGCGCTCGCTTCTTTTCTGGCTTCTCGCCTACTTACTTTCGTTCACAAGAGCATCGCTCGTTCCATTCTTTCACACTCAGTCACTCACTCCCGACTTACACACACTTTCGCTTGATATCAACAACTCGCGCGCGTATATATACACACCAAAATACACATACAAACCGCAACACCACAACAACCATCAAGATGCTCTTCCGTACCGCCACCTCGGCCGCCATCCTGGCCTGCGCCGCCAGCGTCGCCGCGTCGCCGGCTCCGGCTCCCGTCCCTTACAAGCTGGCTGTCATGGCCCTGCCCGGCCAGAGCCTCGCCCGTCGTGACACCATGGGCTACCAGCCCGACACGGCTGAGTGCACTGAGGGCAGCACCTGCGCCGAGGCTTGCGGCACTGGCTACGCTGAGTGCGCCTCGTCCGGCTCGTCCATCCACTGCTTTAACGAGGCCGCTCACCAGAGCTGCTGCAACGACGGCAGCGGCAGTATGTCACTTACACCCTCATCACTCCCTCACCAGTATTATAAGCCTGCATGGGATATATCTGAACAAATTTGACTGACACGCCTCCCAGACTCTTGCGACTCCGGCTACTACTGCACCAGCGACCACAAGAGCAACACTTGGTGCTGCCCCGACTCCATGGACCTGGCCGAGTGCGCCGCCGCCTACTCCATCGCCGGCGGCCTCGAGACTCCCTCGTCCACTACCACCTCGGCCAGCAGCACCTCGACCTCGTCGAGCAGCACCAGCACCTCGAGCACCAGCACCACCAGCTCCACCCCTACCTCAACCCCGACCCCGACCTCGACGCCCACCCCGACGCCCACCCCCAAGACCACGTCGAGCCCCAGCTCCACCCCCGTCACCACCAAGGTCAAGATTGAGGAGGTCACCTCGTGCCCCGGCAACAACGGCACTGCCACGCCCACTCCGGGCCGCAACGCCACTGTCACCGGCGGCTTCACCGTCCCTCCCACCGTTGTCCTCCCCACCACCCCCGGTGCCCCCGCCGCCGAGGTCTCGTCCACCACCACGGGCCCTGCCGGTGCCCCCACCGCGGGTGCCTCCACCTCGGGTGTGAGCCTCGCTCTGCTCATCGCCGCCGCTGGTGTTGTCGCCATGTTCTAAGCAGCCACTCCACCCCCCGTTCCTTGTGGGATGACTCGGAGTCTTGAGAACGGGATTCTCGACTTGGCGCCCACGAGCTCTATGACGAGTTTTACGAAATGGCGCAAGTCGGCTGTGGTGTGATCGGAGTCCAACATACTATTTCCCAAGTTCATTTCTTTTGTATAGAAAGAAGATGGTCTATATTGTCTAATACAATGGCTGAACCCTGGCATCCACACCCACCGACAAGCGCCTTTTGTCACAATTTTATCCGTTTTGTCATTATATCTTATCTGTCTGGGTGTTTGGCGATTGACATCCTCGTCGTGGTTGAAAATATGAGAGGAGGTGTCTCTTTTTCTTGTTGTGTTCATTTGGGTTGGGTCATATGGTTTTTGTGGTTTCTTATTCTTCTTTGGTGGTATATGCCCTCATCTGTTTATATATCCCCCCCTGCCGTCTGATTTGCATCATCCAGTCTGCGGTGGGGTTCATCTTTACTTTTTTCTCTGCGTTATACCCCTAGCTTGTCTGCTGTTGGGCTGCGCTCCATCTTTTTGTCGTATTCTAGTACAATTTATGTTTTGGTGTTGACTTTTCGTGTACGATGTGTATATTATATGTCCATGTATGTACGCCTTCAGCTGTCGCTTGCTCTAGCATTGGGGTATATTACAGTAGTGCAGGTGGTATGTACTCCGTAGACAGAGCCGCTATCTGCAGGAGACCCACGGCAGGCTCCTTTAAAGGGACCTCATGACTTGATAGACTTGATATTGGATCTGGTGACCCTGTGGGGATTCGACCAGGGAGGTATCCTGGGGAGGGCTGTCCTTGCTGCGCTCGTTGCGTGGACTGTGGAGAGAGAAGGGTGCTGCAACATGGTGTCCTTTGCGTGTGTTCTGGGTGTTGGAAAGCCCATTCATCAAAGGATGCAGAGTCCAAGTGTCTGTCAGGGTATCATGGAAGCGACATATTTCAGTCTAGAAATGGCAACAGGACAACCCGACCTTTCACAGTCCGGCAATGGCAGTGATCACATAATGGTATTCATACAGCAGAGATGGCCAGCGCAAGAGGAGACGGTATGGGATGGGATTGGATGTGGTGTGGTGCGGTGTTGGCAACGGCAAGAGAGACGTTTCAATTCTCGATACTGCATGGTATGGTATGCCTGGGTATTCATCATCCACCCGTGTTCATCATGTATGTGTTTTATTTTCTTGTTTCTTTGTTTCTTTGTTTGGCTGGCAAGCCAACGGATCGATCGTGCATGCCACTTAAATCGTGTTGGTGATGCGATGCACGCGTTTAGGACGAACCGACAGCCTCGGGCTCCTTGCTCGCGTCGTAGCCGTACGCGGCCTTGAGCTTCTCGACCAGGGCGACGTAGCGTTCCTTGGCCTGGTCGGGGGTGACGCCCTCGTCGACGACCTTCTGCCAAGCGTTCTTCTTGGCCTTGCCCTGCGATGGTGTTAGCGCTCTGTGCTATTCCTCATAGCCATGCCATCATGCATGCAGCCTCCTTCCACTTCTCTCCTTGTACGTTTTATGATCCGCGGGGTTCCGTACCTTGAGGTCAAACATGCCGGGGGCGGGGGCGCTGGCGATGTCCTCACCGGACGAGACCTTGAAGAGGGCTATGCGTGGCGTAGAGAAGTTAGCACTGAGGACATCAAGGCAAGCTAACAGAGGGTAGTGGCGGTGGGCGGTAGACCCCAGCACTGCATACCGTAAAGCTCGAGAAGCTCCTCGTTGCTCGGCTTGGAGGTGAGCTTCTTGGAGTCGGAGACGGCGGTGTCGAATGCACTCATGATTGCGGTGTTTTTTGCGGGTTGATGCTGGATAATGGAGTTTTTTTCCTTTTGTTTGGTGGACGATGGTGAAAAGGGGAAAGAAATAGTAGAAGGAGGAAAGCTGGGCAAGGTGGCCAAGGTGGGGTCGAGGAAGAAGGAGGGGAATGACGATGGGACTGGAGTGCCCGCCTGGTCAGTTTGTTGGGGGGGGAGAAGCAGTGTCAGGGTGGTGGGCTGACCGTCGGATTAGCGGGGTTGCAGCGTCGGCCGAAGAGGGGCATCCGAGAGTGCTAGTAGACGGGAGCTTCCAGTATCAGTGCTAGCAATGTGTCAACCACGCAAAGTAGGCAACAGACGAGGGATCTGCGCTCAAGCCCCCACCTGAATGGATGCACCAAGTTACATGGTACAGCCTGCAGGTATGACGAGTATCATTTGGAGAATACATATGTGAGTACTCCCGTCGACGTGGCGGGCACATGGTGGTCGGATGATGTCGTACCGGGGGAGGCCTAAACATTCAACGGTTGAAGAAATGGTGCCATCACGGAGACTGTCCATGTCCACCGACTAGTGTCACGAAGCACAGGTAACATGGAAACAGTGATAAGTTGCGGGCATGAGAGTGCCACAGAAAGAGGTAAGGAGGGTGGATGTGGATGGCATGGTACATTACTCCGGTTCGCGGGCGAGCAGAGCACAGCAACCATGGAGGATCATGATTTGATACAGGTGCAAGCATTTGTGTCGTGCGGGCATGTACAGAGTACGAGAATAGTTTCAAATACAGGAAGGACAGATGACGCGCACGCCGCTACCCGTATGGTGTTGACATGTAGTCGGGTCGGCGAGCAAGGCTTGTAGTCATGGCACGCTGAGGGTCATGGTGATGGCCATGACGACGAGTATAAAGTGGCCATCATCTCCCTCATCAGACAAAGAAGAATAAATATCATCCGCCACACCCAGAAAACACCAGCACTAGACATGAACGGCTCTGGCGGTTGAGCCACCAATGTGGCTTCTCCCGGCCCTGCTCCCAGACCATGCCCTTCTTCCAAACCTGGGGGGCACTGTACCAGGCTGCGCATCGCGAGAGGGCAGCAGACCTTTTCCGTCGGAAACATCTTCCCAGCTGGCGACTGCAAAAGCCCCTGCATCTCTGGGGGAGGGAGAGGAGCTCGGGTACATATCCTGTCTCTCCTCCAGCCCCGTCGCCCGATTCATCTGTCTCCGAATACGCTCCAGAGATCCTTCTTTCGATACCGCCCTCAGGGTAGAGGGACACGCCGGGGGCTGAGTTCCTCACCTTGATATCCTTAATGGTGTCGGGGGTATGCGCGGGCGGGCGGGCCTGGGAATCTGCCCAGAGCAACATTTGCTGGGTCAACGGGAACGACAGATACTTGCGCGCCAGAGAGGGGCAAGTCGACCTTGTTTGCCGCCGGGTTCTCGGGATGACATTCTTCTCCTCCAGGCGTCAAGAAAGCCCCATATTGTCAAGTCTCGACAACCTCTGATGTCCCTCTAGGGCTCAGGTTCCCTGCGACACTGGGGTGGCTGGCCCCATTATGTCCCTCTCCAAGACTGCGTGGAGTGCCGAGGGGCTTCGTGCGCGGTGGCATCTGGGGGCCGGGGGTCAGATAAGAAGCCGGCTCTCCATGGACAGCCTCTTCCTCAGGTCGTTATCTGCCGTCTGCCATATGTACACCGGAATGGGAGTGGTGATTGTCACCTGGGGACCGACCGGCCGGCACCCAACCAGATTCGGTAGGGCCCCCGTCCAGTCATCGCGGCGCCCTTTGACCCTTGGAGGGTCCGGCGAAATTCCCTAAGCTTTGGGACCGGAATTATCCAGAGGGTTTCGGCACACCCCCAGTGCCTTACATGGCGCGGTAGCCATGGTTCTGTGCTGGGTCGGCGTCCCACGAGGCGCACTCCGTGGTACAAAAGACACGGAAATGAGAGTGGGCCCGCGTCCGGCTACCGGGCTGCACTCCGAGACCTACGGCATTCTCGAAACCCCGTACACGACGGATGCATCTGGGCGAACGTGGCCACCTCTTTGTTGTCCGGAGGCCGTGCGTCAATCGACGACCTGCGATGTGAAGGTGGCGGCATAGTATCACCAGACAGGACGGCAAATCAGCGCCGTTACCGGTGATACCGCGGACACGGTTCGGAGTGTGGCAAACCGTGAGTGCACCCTAAAATCCCCTACGTCTAACCTTGACCCTTCCCCTTACTTACATATTCTCGTGCAGGTAGGCTCCAGGACAGCCCGGGTGCGAGGGGGCAGTGAGCTAATTCCTACCATATCCACGGACCTCCCCCCCTGTGGTCGGCTGGGCTGGACGATCTGGATCTCGAGAACCTGGCCACCTTATTCCGGCGGTGTTGGCTGAGAGCAGCCGCGCTTCTCTTCTCCTAAACTGCAAGCGGCGACCTTGCACCTCGGGTTCAACCGCGCCGCAGACAGTGAGCCCCATCACGCTACTTGTACTCAGCATGGCCCCTTCACGAGCCACACTGCGCCCATATGCTCAACCGGTTCCCGGAGGGCCCCATATCGAGCCACCCGATCGTCGCCATCTTACGTCGAATGATGGTAGATATCGTCCCGGCCTACGGCCCCGCCATTGAAGGTGACCGCCCGCGTGCTCCTTTGCCAGCCTAACCATGACCGCACAGGCGCAAAGGAACTGTGAGTCTCCCAATACATTGATGTATTCCAGGCTCATCCTTTACTGTTTACATGTACTGACACCACACGCCCAGATGTGCGCTGCCCTACAGCGGCTCCTGAGCCCTTCTGCAGGATGGGATTTGACTTGACACCACCCAAGCAGTGAAGGCCTTGCGCTGAGAGGCCCGAGGATGCCTAAGATGATGGGGGGTGCCGCCCCATCATGTCTTTACAAGGACTGCCTGGATCGCCCTTTTGCCTGACTGGAGAGCGGCAAGGAGAATATGACCACCAGCCAGCGACGAGCCCCTGAGACGGGCGGGGGACTCGAACGCTGACCACTCTGTGACTATGTCCCTTATATACCACTGGTCTATCCTGTGGCGGAGCCCTGTAGCCAGTTCGCCACAGTCGCCGTGACTGATGCCGACCTTGGTCTGGGGGATAGCGGGCGTGAGAATGATGCACTGGTAGGAAAGCCCTACGCAAGCTGGTATTCGCCTGGGCATCCGCCGAGCATGCTGGATCTTGCCCCTCGGGGAGTCTGATCCGTACCTCGTGCCCGTGTGGCGACCATCAGAACTGCATCCCGACGACATATCGGGGCCATTATGCGCTCCTCGTTCGGGCCCACTGCCCCTGCCAAAAAGGCCCCCATATGCTCCCCCATGAGTCCGGGCTGTGTCCGCTCCTGGCCTCGAAGGACGCTGAGCACGAACCCCCGGACGGACGGATCCGACACCAATATTATGGATAGGGTCTCGACAGAAACTAATTTGCGTGCCCTCGGTCTGACATTTGAGCGCTATCTAACTTGGCAGGTGGGAAACTGGCCCTCTTCCTACTAGTTGGGCGAGCGCAAGTGCCAGGCGGAGATTGGGCTTCGGAGCCCGTTCTGAGGATCGCGGGGGCGACTAGGTCGACGAAGGGCGCTTAGGCAGTGTGGGATAGGAGGCAGATCGGTACTCTTCTTCTCTCCTCCTGCTGCGTGAACCTCTACACAAGAGGTCGATCAAGAGAGGGCTGGGACTGCACAGTCAACACGGGAACACGTCGTCTAGCCATGGCTCACGGCGCAGATCAAAACTGTCATTCGTCCCGAGATTGTCGAACCAAGCACTCGCTATTTCTTAGAAATGCCTCGTCCCATGGAAGCCTGGCATGGTCGTACTTGGCTGGGTTATCCACCTCCGCAGCCAAGCAGATCCTACGGGATCAGTCGGTGTCGAACCACCTCCATTTGCGGATGGAGAAAAGGAGAGAAAAAGAGCGGTCCTAGTATCCTTGGGCTCGACGGAGAACATTCCCAGTGAAGGATAGCCTGGGGAAAACTCTACCCTTTCCCTTTCTCTCCTACCGGCCATGACACCTACACTCATTGCTGGATCGCCAACCCAACACCCCCCTCAAACCGACTTTCAATCACCACACTCGTGGACTTTTGCCTATTTGCCCTGCAGCTTGTCGCCTTTCATCGACCTTCTTCTTAACAGACCTAGATGCGCGGGAAAATTTGGTGACGGTTGGTGGCCGTCATCACTCCATTGTCACCCCCCAATCGCAGGCTCCCCTCGGATCAGGGGGGGGCGGATGCATGTGCACGTTGCTTCTTGGTCCTTCCAGCAAAAGCCGTCATGGTGATATGGCCGGGACTAGGGATACTCTAGGACCCGACCTTCCGCTGCCCATGTCTTTCATCGCCCAAGAAACGCCAGATTCCCAGTGCAGGCTGCCGTCAAAACTGAAGTGGCAAGGCTCTGGTCCACCTTGGCCGCCGCCTGAGTGGGCTATGTCGACAGCATGGAGACTTTGCCTGCCGCATTCACCTAAGCTCCAAGAAATGTCCATTACCCAGAAAAATCTTAGGCTTTGGCCCTGGACAAGGTCCAAAAGGCCTTCTGGGGAGGATCCCACTGACGGGGGAAGATGACTACCAATGGGATTTCCGGGCCGTGTCTGAATGGGTAGCTTTGTGGGAGGGAGAGAGCTACCTCTTCCCCCTTCCCGGGAATTTCCACGGGAGCATGGGCGAGTTGTGTGGCTCGGGGTCGGCTGTGGGGATTGACCTCGCTGGGCCAAAGACAGACGCCCCATGCGGTCGGGTGTCAGGGGCTGGCCGGACGTCGACGGCCTTGAAGCGCCATGCGTTCCCGCACTTGTTGCCTGTGCCCCGTGCACGATCCCACAGCGCCGCTCGGCGTTAAAAGAGAGAAGGAGGCAATGATGCCAATGATTTGTCCCGTTTGATGGTTCCGCGACAGAGTGCGACACTTTGTGGGTGATCCAACTCGGCCATGGGTCGGGCTTTCACCTGCGAGGAGAGGGGAGGTAGAGAGTGTCTTCCCTACCAGGTCCATGACCACTGGGGGGGAGAGCCTCGCCCATCCCGGGATCCGAGGTCCAATCCTGCATCAAGCTCAGCGAATATCCGGGGAGCAACGCAGGGGGTTTCAGGCTCTCTGTCCCCGTCCCGGGCTGTGGGCTGTCTTGGGGAGTCATGTCACCTCCATCGGCTCGGGAGCAAGGAGTATCCCGTGCTAGACTTGCCGCCCGCCCCGATATTCCACGAAGACGGGGGAATAGCTTCCGGAAGTTGAGGGAGGACAAGGCATTGCCCACCTTGGCCCTTCCCGGGTTTCAGTCTACCTCCTCAAACTGAGCAACATGCGTGAGGACCCCAGTCTTGCATGGCAGTTGAATCACCATGTATAGATCTGCTGGGTGCAGCTGGGACGAGACTGGGAGAGAAATTCGTGGGGGGAAGTGTTGTCCCCGCTGAGCGAGGTCAGGGTGCAGCTCCTGGCCACGGCGTTCCCCCGATGGAGCTAGAAAGATCTCGAGCGTTGAAGATAAACAAGTATTATCGGATATTGGGCGAGGAGCTGGGCGATTGGGTGCACCAGAGTATCTGGTTTCCAGCTTGCCGTCAATGTCGCCTCCCGTCCAGCCGGGAACGGTGGGCTGGGATCAGAAGCAGGTAGATTTGAGGATACTATACTTTCCAGGTATTAGCCGCGACGTTGATGTCACTCAAACGGAAAACTTAAAATACAATGAGAAAACACTGCGAGGCCACAGAGTCATGTCCCTTGTCTGCGCCATGGAATGGATGGAGAGGGAGAGAATTTCTACATCCCAGGGACCACCAAGGGTGAATTTCATGACCTGTAGGCCAGTGGCAATAGCGGCAGCGATGGAAACGGCGACGCCAGTAAGCACAAAAACCGAGTTGAATGATAATGTTTCTATCATGATGCCCTTGGAGAGCGCAAGGAGAAGAAAGGATAAAAATGTGCAGAGAGCTCCCGGAATAAAACAAGTAGATCCTTTCCCATACAGTAAACAAAGCAGAAGAGAAAGTATTACGGAAGGGACAAAACAAAAAATGAAGCTCAGCCCGCCTTTGCTTGCTCAATCTCCCGCCTAATCTCGTCGAGGGCCTGGACGCGTGATGCGAGATGGGCCTCAAGCCCGTCAACCTGCTCGCGCACAGTCTGTAGGTCGTCGGAGATTGTCTTGAGGTTGCCGCCACCCCCGGAGTCGGTAGATCCGTCCTCGAGCTCACGCAGCTGGCGACGCTTGTAGTCAAGTAGCTGATCGAGCTCCTTCTTGACGAGGGCGGGTTTGGTATCGCGCTTGGCGCCCCCCTTCCTGCGCTCGGCCAGCTCCTCGACGCGGCGCATCTTATCCTCGAGGTCCTGCAGGTGGCGCTTGAGGCGGACCTCCTCCCAGTCCTCGGTCTTCTCGGTGGAGAAGTCGGTGCCCGATGTCTTGAAGCCGCTCCGGCCTAGGCGCGTCAGGTACTGCTCGCCAAACTTGGTCTTGCGGCCCGTGCTGGTCGAGTCGTCGCCCGTCGTGGCCCATCGCGAAGTCCGCTGGTTATCAATCTGGTAGTCGATCTGGTTGCGCTCGAAGCTGGAGCGCAGCGACGCAGGCACAGATCGCGGGATCCGGTACCCCTCGTGCCGGTTGTTGAGGATGTGCAAGAAGGCCAGGCAGGCGTCCTTGTTAATGGTCGACGATGCCGACGGGTTGATCAAGTTCCATGCGGACCGGATGTCTGTGTCGGGCACGTCGAGCGACCCGTACAGGTCCTCGAGGGCAGCGACTGCGGGAGAGTCCTCAGTCAGTACTACAGCCTGCGAAGGCACAGGTTGTATTTGGCGCAATCATCATATAGAGAGAGCGATTGGAGGGGCAGGAGGGGACTCACATGATATCTCCCCTCGCATGTCACGGTTCTCCTGATAGATCTGGTCGTACTTGGCCCTGTCCTGGGGGTTCATGTACCAATCGAAGCCATCTTTGAGGCCCTGGTCGTCCGAGTCATCCTCTACTTGCTCAAACTGCGCCTGCTTTCCTGTAATAGCCCGGCTGGCCTGAACCAGATGGGCCTTGGATTCCGGCACCAGCCAATCGGGGATGACTGGGGGGACGTCGACGTATTCCTATGTCGGGCAAGCCACGGATATGTGAGCCTCTTATTACTCCCTCTTTGCCTTCAGCACCCAGGGAGTATGTTGAACCTACCCCGTTGAGAATATCAAAGATTATTCGCATCGCCACGCAAAACTCCTCGAAATCGAGGTTGCCGTCATTGTCCACATCTGCCAGGTCCCACACGCGCTCAAGCTGGTCATCGCGCAGGCCGCTGTTCTTGAGCACGGGGGCGGCCTGCTCGCCCGTCAGGAACTGTCCTCCTCCGGTCCGGGATGAGAAGATGTTCCAGTACGTGTCGACCTCCTGAGGCTCGATCTTGGGGGCCATGTTGGGCGAAGTTCGGCGCTGGTCGAGTCAGGTCGTCGAGGAGTGTCCCGGGGGAGGCGGGAGCTGTCGGGAGGGGCGAGTTCGGATGCGGGTAAAGTGTGGCCGTGGCTGCAGTATGCTACAAGGCGTCGTCTCGGGAAAGATATCCCAGTGTGGCGAAAAGGAAAAGAAGGGAGACTGGAAGCAAGATGGCTGATTAGGACTGTGAACGATTCAACCTGTCCTGTCGTCGCTGATGGGGCGTCAAGTCGCCAGTGACGAAGCTCCAGACATGGCTTGAGCCTTGGCGGATCCTGATGGGGGATCCACAATCGCTTAGATACATAAGTACATATACCCCGTTTACGTCATAATGAGGACTGTATTGGTGAATATCGCTATGTGCGAGCCGTAAGTGTCTGTCTGACAGGCACATATGTAACTGATTCCCATGCATGCGCTCGTGGCGATGATTTTTCAGTGAGTTGGGTGATGTGTGAGATCATCTGGTGATACAAGTACACAACTCACTCACGATCTGACCATGGTACTGCTCAACGGGAGACCTGGGCGTCAACTGACATAGCATCCAGCACTGCATAACTAGTGTCAAAATAACTTGGCCACTCCTCAATGTACTAAAGTGCTACAGCATCCCCCAGTTATTTTTGTCAACCTTTCCCCTCAGCGCCCGCCCCATCGTCCAATCTGGAGGGGCAGAACCGCAAGCTTGACAATCTTTGGAGGGGCAGCAAATCAGGGGCCTTTCCTCTTCACCGTCGCCGCCACTTTGTCGATCAACAACTCTGACTCTCAGGTATTGTTGTGCTGGGAAAGTCGTCTGCAATTCCCATATTATATGTTAGCTCTACACTCTTTCTCGTCCAGTCCCTTTACGTTCTCCCTCTCAGCCGCGACGAAGAAGCGGAACAGCGCCCACCATGTCGACCACAACCACGACGACGTCCAACACCGAGGCCATTACGGCCGAGACGATGCTGCGACTCTTCCCCGACATCGATACGAGCTCTGATGCGCTGTCGGGCCACGACGAGGAGCAGATCCGTCTGATGGACGAGGTCTGCATCGTCCTCGACAACAACGACCTGCCCATCGGCAAGGCCAGCAAGAAAGTTTGTATGTAGTGTTTTGTTTCCTCCCTCCTCCCCCTACCCCTCCTCTCCCCCTCGTCTTGACCTCGCACACGCGCGGGGAAATATCCATGCCATGGGCCCGACTAACCGGGAAATAAAGGTCACCTAATGCCCAACATCGAGAAGGGCCTCCTGCACCGCGCATTCTCCGTCTTCCTCTTCAACGAGAACAACGAGCTCCTCCTTCAGCAGCGCGCCACGGAGAAGATTACCTTCCCCGACATGTGGACCAACACATGCTGCTCCCACCCGCTGGCCGTGTCGGGCGAGACGGGCTCTACGCTACCCGAGGCCATCGAGGGCGCCAAGCGCGCCGCCCAGCGCAAGCTCGACCAGGAACTCGGCATCAAGAAGGAGCAGGTCCCCATCGAGAAGTTCAAGTTCCTCACTCGTATCCACTACAAGGCCGCCAGTGACGGCAAGTGGGGAGAGCACGAGAGTAAGAGCTCAGGAAAAAGGAATAGAAAACGCGGAAGAAGAAAGATGCTAACCTGTGCTAGTTGACTACATCCTCTTCATCAAGGCTAACGTCGACGTCCACCCCAACGAGAACGAAGTCCAGGCTACGCAGTGGGTGACGCCCGACAGCCTCAAGAAACAGCTCGACGACCCTAGCCTCCTCTTCACACCCTGGTTCAAGCTCATCTGCAACACCATGTTGTTTGAGTGGTGGGGGCACATCGACAGCGGCCTCGACACGTACCTCAACGAGCAGGAGATCCGCCGCATGTAGGGGAGAAGGGGAGAAAAGAGGATCACATGTGGGGAGGGGGTAGAGCGAGAGCAAAAGAGAGCTATGTTTATTGGAAACTACCGAGGAGACCAAAAGAAGAAAGAGGGCCGTTGTTGCATCATGGGAGAGAAGGCTGCGAGCATTTATTGTGTCTATTTGGGCTTGCTTGCATAGATATCCCCTTTCATCCCCTGTACCTAGAATATCAACAAGTCGCAGGTTCGTGCACATTTTATACGATCCGCCCGCTTTATTGGTCTCTCTTTCAGTTGGGTCCATGATTGTGGAGGCCCTCTCACTCTCTCCCTTCCTTGAAACTCTTCGCCGACAGTCAGACTCGAATGACCTCGTGTTCCAAGCACGCAGTGTGACGTGCCGTGCTCCCCATGCAGACGTAACCCCCACGCGAGGCGCATTGTCAAATGCAGAACCCCTCACGGGAGCCTCTCGACTCTATCTCTAGAGTGGGAGACAAAGAGATAGATGCTGACGATACGGACCATGGAGGACAACACAGCACTGTGATGATGGCTTGCATGCTGAGACGACTAGGGATCCGGAAAGCGTCCCTAGCCGCGTCCTATCGCCGCCAACAGGTTTCCAAGACGCCTCTGCCTTACCAAGCGAATGTTGAGCTTTCGATTTCTTATTCATACTAATCAACCAGAGTCTGGATTAGTATTACGTCAGTGGGTACAACGATTGAGGCTGCCGGGCAATCCGACATGACCTCCTGCCCGACGAGCCTCACTCCGGACCAACACTACCCCGTATACATCTCCTGCTGCATGAGATGAGCTGTACATGCACCTTGCCGTCCCATTTAAGCCCCATGTGACCATATATGCTTGAAAAGACTCCACAGTTTCGTTCCGCGAGAGGAGTGGTGTCGTTGTTGCGTGGGGTAGATGAGTGAGATGCTGGAGGTGGTCGTGGGGTATAAGATGGTACAGTCGGGCCCACGATCGCTTCTGCTCTTCCAACATCTTCCTCTTCCCAACAGCCACAATATCCATTATCGATAGTACTCCTCCAAGAAGCACGTTTTAAGCCTCTAATATCTCCGATCACGTTGATGTCGGTTCCAACCCACCGTTACATTCCCCTCCCATCGATGAACGTGTCAAACATTGCCAGAAATCGAGACCTCTTGCCATTCAATAATAATACATTACCCACGTTACAAACCTCTGTTTGAGAGCAATCATGTATCGCCAGATGAGCAGCAAGACCGCCGTCGAGGGCGGCAAACAACAATTGGCCTCCCTCGTTCCATTGGCATGGGATAACGATGCTGTCCGCACCGTCAGTATCAAGGAGAGCGCCGTGGCGGCACAATATCTCGCCCACGCGTTTGCCACGGACCCATTGAGCCTATATCTCATTGAAGACAAGGACGGCCTATCTCCCGAGAAGAGATGGGATCTCCACGTCGCTCTCATGGAGACTGTGGTGGCGTCTCACGCCCACGGGGGTCTCGTCACCACCAGCGGTCCGGGATACGATGCCCTAGCCATATGGTAGTAAACTCATGCAGTCCCAATTTTTGAAACACAACAAATGCATATATAGACACATATTTGCTGACATTGTAAGATGACGTATCGTCTGATATATAGGTCCCCTCCAGGTACCGATACAGATGGGCTATGGACCATCCTCCGCAGTGGCATACCAAGCCTCTATCTCAGACTGCCCCGTGAAAGCCGCAAGCGCTACTTCTCTGAGATGCTTCCCCTACTGCATCGAACAAAGGACCGCGTCATGCGGAGCAGGAGCAATGACTGCTACTACCTCGTTTATGTCGGAACGACCCCGCTTGCCAGGCGACGCGGGTACGCCGGCAAACTGATCGAGGGCATGGTCTCAAGGGTAGGTTTTCCTATACCGTGCTTGTGCTCTTGGGCTCTTGGGCTCCTGATTGTTTTCTTTTTCTTCTTTTTTTTTTAAAAAAAAAAAAAAGCTTTGTTTCTGGGCTTCTTCAAGTCTTTGTGTTCTTTGACTAACGAGTGAGGTTTGTCAGGCTGATGCGGAGAATCGTGCGATGTATCTCGAGTCGAGTACTGTGGCCAACAATGCATTCTACAGCAAGTTTGGCTTCCGCGTCGTTGACCAGATAATCCTCGCTCGTGGAGCCGAACCAATCAAGCTTGACATCATGGTGCGCGAGCCTCGTCGTTTCTCCGAGATTGCTGACCTGTCGTCGCAGGGTAGCGGCAAGACTGAGGTGTCTGACTCTTTTGTCTGAAAGTGTTGTGAAGCAATTTGCTGGTTCCTGTCGTTTCATTTGAAGGGTACGCTGTTATTACTGACTCCAGATTGTATCGAACTGTGCTTTGTGTATCTCGATTCCGTCAGATTGATCTCGCTACTAGTACATGTAGGTAGCTCTAGTGAACAAAGTCTTACTTTTTTTTGCCCGTGAGGAGTGTCACAACGAAAACACCATTGAGCCCTGTTTACGTGACATGAGATCGTTGGCAGGCAAACAAAAGAAACATAGAAGTAACAAGTCATATTCCCAGTACGTGTTCCCTCCGTGTAATGCAAACATTATTCTCCCTCATCCTTGTGCTCAGCAGTCCAAAATGGCCCAAGTCTCGTCATCCACCGTTGTGTAAATCAGTCCAGCCCCAATAAGCTCGTCCGAAGCTGTCAGGACATCACGGAGGGTCATTCCGGTCCCATTGGTGATGTTGCTAATGTTAACACCCTCGTTGCCTCCGGGTGTGTTGGTAATGAAGTTGTACATGCGCTTGGAAGTGGCCGAGCAGCCAGAGACCTTGCTCGAGACGCCGAAGTTGTTGTAACCGCCACCATCGCCAGCACCGCCACCATCGACAAACATGCTGTCACCACCGCCGCCGGCACCACCTTGGCCAGGCTGCTCGCGGGTGAAGAAGAGGTGGACGTAGGTGGCCTCAAGCATGTGGTAGTTGACCTCGTTGAAGTCGGAGATTGGGCGGATCATTTGGGCACCGATGTTGCGCTTGCCGCCAAACGACTTGAGGCGGCCCCAGACGCGGACGTGCGAGTTGGGCTCCAAGCCGAGATTTGAGGCCTCGTCCTGCTTGTCGATGTCGATGAACTTCTTGACCTCAAGCTGGCCGGTGCCGTCGTCGAGGGTGATGGTGATGTTGGTGGGCTGCTGCCTGATGCTGCTGACCTGACCGACGACGGTGATATCTGTGAGCACTTGGTTGTCGAGCTTGAAGTTGCCGTTTTTGTGCGTCTCCTCGGCGTCGAGGAGCTGCTTGACCGTTACCGGTCGTAGCGAGTCGTCCTGGTAGTTCTGGAAAAAAAGTATAAGGGTTAGTAAGGTTCTAATGTAGGAGCTTTGGAGCTACATGTATATCCCTGGTTGTCCGTGGGGAGCTCAGAGCAGAGAAGAAGATGTGTCACCGTACCGTGCCGCCACCGCCCTGGCTGCCCTGCTGAGAGGAGCCGCCGGCCAAGTAACCACCACCGGCATCATCCCCTGTCGTAGAGTATCCACCGTATGCTGCTGTAGAAATCGTTAGCTGGAGAAGAAGACGTGATGGTAGAAAGAGCGAGAAGGCAAAACATACACATTATGGCTGTTTGTTGAGGGGGGTTGTGTGTGTATGAAGCATCAAAGGTGGGAGACGCGTGCAAACGCGTCGAGGTTTAATGGCCTGGGCCCGTTTGGTGGTTCCCCGCGATTGTGGCGCGTTGCACCGGTTTTGCTGAGTCACCTGGTCTACTTTACCTCTCTTCAGCCATAGGACAGTTGAGGCACCAGCCACATTTGAGGCGTTCGCTCGGGGCTCATCCGAGGCGGAATTCTTCTACCGAGTGTTGGGCATTACTGCCTTGACAATGATACCAACGGTCTCATATGTGATTGAAATTTCGGAGCAACGATTCTTTTATGAGAGGATAAAGGCACTTGTAATGGTAACCAGGTGAGCCACAGAGCAACAGAGCACGTGCAAATGCTCAATTACCCCGGCAATGCTACTCCAGCGCGGTTATACCCCGTACATATCGCTGTTAGCGCTGGGGTCGTCGTATCGCATGGGGCGTCCATCACCAGATCTAAGGACGAAACATGCAACCTGTTTCTTCTGAAAAAAACGAATAGATAATATGAGTCGAATTTCACACGATAGTAAACATTAGCCGTTCAAAAGCTTGCATAGGAGGCATCATTAACGGTAACAATACATGTAGTGACCGCCATCAACCCCCGTCCTCGGCGTGTTCTGGACCAGCATATGCAGCACTGGATTTAGCCTCGGCAGACAGGGAGGCGCTATACACAGCGCCTTATCCAGTGGAACGGGCGACATCGGGTGCGTCACTCGTCTAATCCAATATCCATCCGCCTCCCAACCTTTCCCCCCTTCTTCCTCAAGCTTCGGCATAAACCCGAACATCCATCACAACCACCCATCATCACTGTTTCGCTTCAAATTCAAACCGTCCCTCCGTTCATCTCTGACCGTCGTACTAGACGGTTTTCTTGGACGGTACCTACCTAATCTTGCTTTCAGGCCGCTTCAACTCTCGTGCTCCCGAACCCTGGATCTTGCCTGTATTCTCCTGATCTCCTCGCCGAATCCCGATCCTAACCCGGCCCCGTCGAACAACATCCCATCCCATCGGGGAATACATTATTCGCATTCAACGACATACTCGACCTTGATACGACACAATAACTGTGGTGGAGAACCGTCGGAAATCGTTTCCGTTGATACAATAACAACCATCTGCGACTGCATCCATCAAAGTCATGGTGCGGCAGAAGACGGCCACTCTGCCCATTATCCCCCTCCCCCGAGGGAGCGTTCTCCTTCCTGGGCTCGTCCAGAGGATCAGCGTCACCTCGAACCGACCCGACATCCCCGCTCTCCTCGCCCATGTCTACGAGCAGGCCGCCTCCAAGGGACCCGACGCCCGCGTCGACTCGGTCCCCATTGCCTGCGTGCCCCTCGGCTCTCCCCACGTCGGCCCCAATGGCCAGCTCCTCATAAGCAACGGCGAGGAGGTTGACAACTCGACCCTTGAGGAGGTCAACCCAGGGAGCGCGAACCGGGCCGATCTCTACAACTTTGGTGTCGCCGCCCGCATCGTTGGTATCGATGGCCGTGGCCAAGGCGAGTTCGCCCTGAGGGTTGAGGGCACCTCTCGTGTGAGAATCGACGACTTTAGCCAGGAGCGTCCCTTTTTCCAGGGCTCTGTTACCTACTTTAATGATGAGGGTATGCCTACACCGCATATTCCATGGCCAACGCCGAATCCAACAGCAGCACGTGCTTGACTTTCCGAGTTCATCGGCGCTGACATGCTACAGTAAATGCATCCGACAAGCAGCTCCACGACCTCTTTGCTCTTCTCAAGACTCGGTCTCGCGAACTCGTCACCATCCTTCGCATATCGGCCCTCCTTCCTAGGACTAAGGGCGGCCCCCCGCTCGCTCCCTCCATCATTAAGCGCCTGGAGATGCTCATCATGCGACGAGAGTTCAAGGATGCCGGTCTCCTTGCCGACTTCATGGCCAACCTGGTCGAGACGTCCCACGAGGAGAAGCTGGAGATCCTGGCAGCCCTGGACGTTAAGGTCAGAATCACCAAGGTCATCGAGCTCCTGGAGCGCCAGGTCGGGGGTATTAAGAATAACTTCAAGATTACAACCTTTTCCTCTGTCCCGGTCCAGATTTTGGACCGGCTAGATGAGAATCCCGCGAAGAAGCAGAACCAGACACCCAACATCCCGGGCATCACCTTTGTTTCCCAGCAGAACCAGTCGCCCAACGGAGGTGGCGATCAGCCGGATAACGACCAGGATGCTAGTGAACTTGACGAGCTCAAGAACAAGCTGCAGTCGGCCAAGTTGCCCGCCGAGGCAGCCAAGATGGTGGACCGCGAGCTGCGACGTCTGCAGAAGATGATGCCTATGAACCAAGAGTATCAGGTGACGCGGAACTGGCTCGAGACGTTGTCCGAGATCCCTTGGTCGGCCGTCACCGACGACCGCCTGGGCCCTGATACGTTGAAGAAGGCTCGCAGGCAGCTCGACGAGGACCACTACGGCCTGGATAAGGTCAAGAAGAGGTTGATCGAGTACCTCGCCGTCCTCAGGCTGAAGCAGACCATCAATGATGGCCTGGATGAGAAGATCCAGAAGGCCCAGGAGGAGGGGAGTGCTTCCCCAGCTGAAGGGCAAGAAGGCTCGCAGAGCGCCGACTCGGCTGCCAAGCTCGAGATGCTCAAGTCGCAGCGCAAGGTGGACAAGTCCCCCATCATGCTCCTCGTCGGCCCTCCTGGTGTAGGCAAGACGAGTCTCGCCAAGTCGGTGGCCAACGCCCTCGGACGCAAGTTCCACCGCATCTCGCTGGGCGGCGTTAGGGACGAGGCTGAGATCCGTGGCCATAGGCGGACGTATGTGGCGGCCATGCCGGGTCTCATCGTCCAGGGACTGCGCAAGGTTGGCGTCGCCAACCCCGTGTTTCTGCTCGACGAGATTGACAAAGTGGGCGTGGCGAGCATGCACGGCGACCCGTCGGCGGCTATGCTTGAGGTGCTTGACCCCGAGCAGAACCATAACTTCCACGATCATTACGTTGGTCTTCCGATTGACCTGTCCAAGGTGCTCTTCATTGCGACGGCTAACTCACTCGACACGATCCCGCCGCCGCTGCTGGACCGCATGGAGACCATCTACATTCCCGGATACACGACGCTGGAGAAGCGACATATTGCCATGCAGCACCTGGTGCCCAAGCAGGTCCAGGTCAATGGACTGGACCAGGAGCAGGTATCGTTTACACAGGATGTCGTGTCCAAGATTATCGAGTCCTACACTCGCGAGTCCGGGGTGCGCAACTTGGAGCGCGAGATTGGGTCCGTGTGCCGAGCCAAGGCGGTTGAGTTCGCCGAGGCCAAGGACTCAGGCAGCCTGGATAAGTACCGCCAGCAACTGACGGTGGAGGACATCGAGGAGATACTTGGCAGCGAGCGGTTCGAGGAGGAGATTGCCGAGACAAGCAGCCGGCCGGGCATCGTGACGGGCCTAGTAGCTTACTCGTCTGGTGGCAACGGCAGCATCCTCTTCATCGAGGTGGCCGACATGCCGGGCAGTGGGCGGGTGCAGCTGACGGGCAAGCTGGGCGACGTGCTCAAGGAGAGCGTCGAGGTGGCGCTGACGTGGGTCAAGGCGCACGCGTACGAGCTGGGCCTGACAGCTGAGCCGACGGCCGACATCATGAAGGACCGCAGCATCCACGTGCATTGCCCCTCGGGCGCGATCCCCAAGGACGGCCCCAGCAGTGGCATCGGCCAGGCTATTGCCCTCATCTCGCTCTTTTCCGGCAAGCCGGTCCCGCCTACCATGGCCATGACGGTATGTACTCTTATATATCCCCCTCTTCCAGCATGTGGTCTTGGAGTGCCGTGCCGTGCTCTGCCTGCCTTGTCTCAGGCTACGAGTCAACACATTCCACGCTGACGTCGCATTGCAACCAAACTAACTTTTTTCCCTTCTCTCCTTACAGGGCGAGATTTCTCTCCGTGGAAGGGTCACGGCAGTCGGAGGTATAAAGGAGAAGCTCATTGGCGCGCTGCGCGCTGGAGTCAAGACGGTGCTGCTCCCCGCGCAGAACCGCAAGGACGTCAAGGACCTGCCCCAGGAGGTCAAGGATGGGCTCGAGATTCTTCATGTCAGGTATGCTATGCTTTGCACCTTTTCAACTTTGACACTCTTCCAAGATGTCTTCTTCCGAGGAGTCCTGCCTCAGTCCCTCTACTCTCCTCTACTCACACCCCCTCGCCACGCAACCTATTGCAACATTTTCTAACTCTAAACCAGCCACATCTGGGAGGCTATTCGCCTGGTCTGGCCCGACTCCCACTGGGCGGCTGACAGCCACTTTGCCGGTATCGAAAGCCGGCTGTAACTGTATATTTGCAAGCACACTCGCATACGCGCACACTATTATTGACGCACACATTCGTTGAATGGCTTTTTGGTTTTTCTCATCAGCGGCAGACTGTCTTGGCATAATATGTTTTTCTCATTGCTCATTTGATAATAACACTACTTCGTACTCTACTCGTGCATGCTGTATTAGCAACCTATACAAAAAAAAAAAAAAAAAAAAGGGATGCATTCTTATCTGCGTACCAACTCAACTGATGATGATGATGAAATACATAACCGGATTCCTACCTGCCCACCACCTAATGGGGCATCCAATCCGTGAATATTGAATATTGAATGAATGAAAGAGAGGATGTTTGTGTGCGAACAAGACCACTCCACGTACTGTCCCGTGCTTTCACCCCCTGCCTAGCTGACACAAGGTTTATACGTGCAGCGCAGGTCTGCAAATCCAGCAGCAATGCGAGCGTTTGCCAGCTCACCTGCATGTTTTCTTCTCGGTAGGAGTGGTGGATATCTGTGTAGCCTGCCTACTCCGTACAGGTAACAGTGTATTACAGCGTAATACTCGGCAGTCATAAAAGTACGGAGCCCGTGCCCCTCGTATGCGTATATGTACACACCACACCACTCACGCCCATTGGCGATCTCCATATTGCTTTTTTGTTTTGCCCTTGTGGTTTCCCTACAATGTATTACAGAGTATGTACTCTGTACGGAGTATAATATTGCATCCAAAGCACAGAGTACGTCGTAATACTCGGAATATGCATACACCGTATTGCGCCTAGTCCCAAGGCTGAAGTGGGATTGGAAAGCACGTGTCGTGCCGTGTCTGTCTCTGCGCGGGTCGTCATTGTGTCCCAGCCACCGCCCCGGCAGTTTTTGGCCATCCATTTGATGTTTACTCAACACATATCGGGCCAACCGAACCGAACTGAGCTTCTTCTCTCTCTCGTGGTAATTAAAAAAAGAAGGGTACGGAGTATGGCCACGAGGTTTGCGCGAGAAAAAGCAAAGAAAAAAAAGAGGGCTAAGTGAAAGTGGACTAGCTTGCTCCATTCAGCAAATGGCAAATGGCAGATGGCAGATGGCAGATGGCAATTGAGGAAACAACTTGACAAGCGAGAGACAGAGAGAGAGAGCGGGTGGGCACATGGGCATGAGTCTAGCAGGGATGTTGGGCCAAGGCAAGCTGGCAAGCTGGCGGGCGAGCTGGGTTGCTGGGTCAGGCAAGTTGACGGGCGAGCTGGGAAAGATGAATTACATGGCATGACTAGTTGGTTTGTAAGAAGAAGCTGGCTGGGACTGTTACATTTGGACGGTGATATACGGAGTACTTTTCTTGACAATACTAGTACATACTATGGTGATACCAAGGTACTAGTAGTACTCCGTGCAGGTACAGCATACATAGTGCAGACCATGCTGGTACTCGGCACGGTAATGCGTTTCTGGTAGGGTTTCGAGCAAAAGGTTAAAAGATGGAATCAAGTGCCGTTGTAAGGGTCATATGTTCTGGTTCCCATGCCAGTAGGACAGGCGTAGAGTGAACTATTCATTACCAGTTCGCCTGTGAATGCAACATCATCTTCTGACAGCGTGGGCAAGACAGCACATGCCGGCTAGGATGATACTCCGTAATACTGCGAACCCACCATCAGTTGTGTGTGTCAGTGTGTGTGTTGTGACGGAAAGACGGAAAATTGTCCGCTTGCCGAACCTCCGCTATTATCCCGATGTCACGATACACGATACGATGGGATCTGAGCAGTAGAAAAAAAAAGTGCCACCTGGGTAAGGTGCGCAAAGGGCAAAAAAAAGGACATAGAAAGAAAAAGAAAAGAAGAAAAAAAAAAGACAAAGCGAATCACACCAGGCAGAAGAAAAATAAAAAAGCCCCGACGATTCCCTTCGAGGAGAGTGATGGAAGAGGGGGGGGGG